>JAQIXA010000452.1:0-43294 GCA_034699045.1 Nanhermannia cf. coronata Gr-Ori-00579
TAGAAAAGAGAAAGGGAAAAAGATAGGGTTTTCTGTATTAGAGAATTTTGTGTAGAATCGCAACGCGGACATAAATATCCAGACTCTGTTTAAGGGGAGGATTTGTATACCTGCCTTAGGTAATGATAGTTCTATAAATGTTAATGGCACTGTCGGATAAAATGGACTGACCTAAATCGTAAGATAAAATTTCTTGCCAAAAATGGACCAATTTACTAGAAATTGCAGATAGTGAACAAAAATTATAATATTTTTTTATTTATTTCGAATACTACCAAAAATTATTTACTAACAATTTTAGGCTAATTTATACTATGTAGGTGCAAGATGGTCTGATAAAAGTTAAGTTTTGACAAAAGAATATCCGAATGCTACAAAATAAATTCAAAATCAAAATGAAATTTGTTATTACAAAAGATAAGGGAAGCTAGAAAAATATCTACATAAGCTTACATTAGGAATAGGGTTAGATATGTATAAGTTAAAGTATAATGATTGATTTTATATATCCAATATAGAATAGGTAGGAATATATCCTCCATTATACCTATTTCCGAAATTAAGTGATATCTAATCTAATTACTATTCAACACAAAACCAGTTACGATTAAAATGTATCAATGATTGATTAGGTTTCAATATATACCATGAAAATGAAATTCTAAAACTAAGGAGGGGAGGTCCCCTAGAAGAAAATCGAAAAGTGAATTTAAAAAAAAATCATTATGCCTATCATATAGGTTCATTAAAATAAGAAGGCACCTAGAGTGCATATTTTTTAATTTTGATCCTCGTCCTGAGATATGATCCCTTAAAGGTCACCTATAGACCTTTAAGGGATCTTTAAACCTATAGACTATAGGGTATTTCAACCTTGTCCAAATTGCCCCAAATGGACAAGGTTGCCCCAAATTGCCCCATCCGGTAGGGTGCCCGCGTAACTTGTTCAACTTTAAACATATTAGTAGTTCTGTCAGCGCCTCTACCGGATGTATTTGAAACTTTTTACATTTTACTATAAATTTTACAAAAATCTTGGTATAAATTTTTTTTTGTTTATTCAAAAATTTAATTGGTTTTAAAATATCTTAAAATAATTATCTTAATTCCATTTGAAATAAATTTTTTTATAAAGTTAAGAAGCGTTCACATAGTGGTAGTTAAGTATAGTAAAATAAGGTTTACTCATAATTTTATTGTTATTAACTATTATTGTTCAGATATTAAATAAATTAAGTAACGATCAAATTATTATATTTTCGTATTTAAGGCCTTTAACTTAAATACCATATAATATAAAGGCCATGAAGCCAATTATAATCCGAAGATATCCTTGAAAAAATTGAAATAAAATTAATTTTGATATAATTGATTATATAAGTGAAAAAAGCTTTAAAATTTCCGTAAATCTTAATTAAGAAATCAATAATAAAAAGTCGATATTTTTCAATTAAAAATATACAAATACAAAATATTAATGCAAATACCCATAACAAAAATATAGTCAAAATATTCGAGTTTATACTTTGAGGATTGAAATAAACCAAATTTGCTTTCTCAATTTTATTTTTAAATTCCGCTTTTAAAAGATTTTGTGTAATCATCTCATTAGACTGATCAAAAAATTCTTGCCATCGTTTAAGTAATCCAGCTTCTAATGAATATTGAAAAATATTTTTCAAATAATTTCCTTGAATATATTCGATTTTAACACCATATACAAAACTGAGAGATTGTAATTTCCCTTTAAAAATTTCAATTCTTGTAAAATAATCTTGTATAAATTTACAAACATATTCTAGTTCATCAGTAAATAGTACAAGAGCACAATTCTTACAATTAATAAGTGATAGATATCTACCATAATTACCATGATTACGAAGACTAGAAAAAAATATTTTGAACCATTTTTTTTCTGACAGGCTCAATGTGTCTAAATTATAAATTTTTATGTAACAATTATGTTTTCCGTGATCATTACATAACTTTCTTTTAAAAATAAAAATATTCTTTTCCAAATTTTCCAATCTATCATATTCAAACATTGGACATTTTGAATTGCATTCATCGAATGTTTCAAAATTTTGATATTTAGATTTATATTTCAATCGATTAGTATACGATAAAACCATATTCAGTGGACTCATTTTATATCTTATAGAATATTCCTTGATTTCAAATTTATTTATAACAATTTCATCCCAATCTTGTGGAAATTGTAATTTTAATGGAGCCACAATACCAGAGGAGACAAAGCTATTATATCCATTTGATAATATAACTCCAAATCCAAAAATCCATAAAAAGGTTAATGCAATTAGTATTTTGCTTTTTTTAGATAATAAAATGGTTAAATTTACACCTTGACCAAAAAAAGGGGAGAAAACCATAAGAAATGAGAGGCTTATATCTTTCTTAGAAATTAATCCAAGTCCATAAATAAAAATGATCATTATTGCACTTGACAAAAGGACTATGATAATCCAAGTTATGGAGTCAAATGGCGTTATAAAGGATCTAAAATGTAAACTTTTGTCCAGGTAACTTGTAGTTATGTAATTAATACCAAGCTCAGAATAAGGAATGAAATGATGACTATTGACATTAATGTCTGAGAAATATGAAATTAAAGGGGTGTAATAATTAATATTCCTTCTACGCATGTTTGGGAATTGTCCCATTTTGATCCAACTAATATTCTTAAATTCATTACTTGGCGGTAAATTAAAAATATCCAAAAATTCCATGATTACATTGAAGTAAGCAAAATACTGCCCAGTATATTGTTTCATTGAGGAATATCGGGGATCTTTGTCATAAATATAATGAGTTGACCTCAGAAAGATATGTCCTATTCTGTTTATCAAATGGCGGGAATTTTCAAAATTCAAATTAACAATCAGTATATAGTCAGGTTTGCATAAATAGCAAATTGCCTCAATTATGATCATTTCTCGACTTTTCGGAGTTTGTAAAATTTCAGTTTTTTTGATATTTTTCAATTTTGCAAAAACGGATAGATATACAAAGGGTAATTGCTCTGAAACCCAATCAATTTCTTCAATATGAAATAATTCAAATAAAAATATCTCGTTCTTAAAGCTAAAATAATTTTCATAAAATTCATGTTGTTCAAATAATATGACCTGGAGGTCATGATACAAACTTAGCCACCAGATTGATGAGCAATTTCCACCATTCCATTTCCAAACGCTATTTGCGTCTTTAGTCACAATTTTCAGAAATTCAAAATGCAATCCATTATTCGCATATAATCTGTATGGGACGTGGTCCACATCCTCAAAATTTATCAGGGTATATGAATAATCGATAAATATATCCAGTGAACAGTACTGGAATTCTTGTGAGAATTTTTGGCAAATTTTTGATATGAAAATGGTAAGAGTTTTGAAATTTGGAGATCGAACTTACAAAATTTAGGTACAGAAATGTAGCCACTATAACAATTTTTATCATTTTTAAAATTGCAAAATAATAATTCTAAAAAATATCCAATACATATTAACTTAAATCAATTAAAAACTAGGTTATGAGATATGTATATATTTGGAATCAATAAAAGCTCTATAATTAGAGCTAGGTTAAGGTGTGGTTACAATTAATTTTTTATACAAATCGATTTTTATAAAATTACAAATAGACATTCAATAGCGATAAGAAATAATTATTTCAATTTTATTGAAACTGAAACTAATAACATTTTAATTAATAGATTGAACACTAATCTAAGGACTTGATCAACATAATTTATAATTTAATGGTTGTTTGAAGGATGCAGAAATTGAATATAATAGTTAGAAGTTAATTAGAAGTATCATTGACCTTTTTAAGGTCAAGTTCTTATGTAAAATACAGCTAAAATTTGTCCATATAAAAGATCAAAGAGATTTATTATAAAAATTTGAGGGTCCAATATTGAAAAATTAAAAAAAAAATGAGGGAGAGGGTTTGTGATTTTTTTAGCCAGAATTTTTATCATGAAAACGCGACCCTTAAATCTTTTATGCCATTTATCTTTATCCAGGGATATTTATGTTTTTGAAAACCAAAGCTCGGCACCAGATCTTATCACATATTCATGAGATCAGATTTGTCAGCTTTGATGTTTTATCAGAGCAGACTAGATGTAAAAAAAATTTATTTGACTTTCAGATCAGAATTTGATAAAATTTCTGGCTCTCTGAATTTGAATCGACTGTCTGTCGCCACAATCTTTGACCTTGACTTCTGAATTTTGACATGCCAATGATTGTAGCCAACGGGGCTAGTTTTTTTTACTTTCGTGTGACTTAAGAAAAAACTAATCATAAAATGCCAAAATTCCTAAAACTGTTCTCACTGATCTAGCTCGAAATCGAGCAAAATAAAATTATACTAGAAGACATAGACTTTTTGTGTTACTTTGCTTTTATTTAATTGGAACATCTTCCAATTGGAACATAAGTCATTTTGGACAGAGCAGTCGTAAAGTGTATAAGATAGATATATAATATTAAAACATGAATTTCCACATTCTTCTACCCTTAAAGAATTTAGATATTAATAGAGAGAATATTTATAGGGGTCCAAATCTTACAATGGCAAGAAAAGTATAATTCAGAGTTTTATAAGGGAAAATACGAAAAAGAAGATTGGATCTAGGATCAACTTTTACAGCATTTAAATGATCCCAATATCAAGATAAAGGACATTATTAGATGGTATATTTGACTATTATATAACTGTATAATTATAATTTTTCTTGCAATTGTAATAATAATAAACATTTTTTATAGGTCATCTACTAACCCCTGGATAATTGTAAATTTTTTTGTAATAAAATTTGTAATAAAAAATTATATAGTGCTAAAATTTTTATTTTAATTTTTAAGGGATGTAAAGATATATCAAACGAATGGTCAATTCCTGTAACACCAATTTTGGAAAATCCTTTGATAATACCATCAACCATCAGCAGGATATGAACGTGGAAAATAATATTTATATGGATGAATTGAATTTTGACCAAGGTACAGATTTTTCTTAATAGATTTAAACATATATTTAGTAAAAAATTTTATGAAAAAATACGATATAACGAGTAGTTTTATATTAGGTAATTTTGTATTTGTATATACCATACTTAATTCTAATAAATTATTTTTAAATTATTATAGAAATACAGTATACTGAAGCACAATTTACTCAATTGGTAAAATATAAGTAGTACTTTTGATCCTTAAAATAATTGGAATTTCAGTTATCATCGTATTAAACTTATAATAATTATAAAAGGTTCAAAAAAATTATGATTTAAATGAAAAATAATAAATAAACCAAAATAATGTTACATCATATTGAGAGAATGGTTGCATCATCATATTTGAGGAACATTATTATTTTAATTACTGTTCTTTTGACTTTTAATCATATTAATTATTTAAGCTTTTAAAAAACTAGATATAAGGATTTATACTTCCCATTTTAATAATATTGAAAAAGAGTAATTCAGAGTTTTATAAGGGAAAATACGAAAAAGAAGATTGGATCTAGGATTTGGATTAAACAACTTTTACAGCATTTAAATGATCCCAATATCAAGATAAAGGACATTATTAGATGGAATATTTGACTATTATATAACTCTGTATAATTATAGTTTAAAAATTGCTTAATATATACTATAATATTTTGCATAAATTATAATATAATCCTTTATTCTTTTGAATTTTGAGCATGTTTAATGTGTAAATTAAACAAATAAATTAAATTAACAAGCATGTTTAAATTAAATTTTATATTATTAAATTTATTCAAATCAATTATTTACTTCATATCTCATTTATTTTTTCAACTCAATGGTCAAAAATCTTAAATTACCCCAAAAATTAGTATTTAATGAGCAGATAATTTTAGTATATGTAATTTGACCCCAGGAGGTCAAAAATTAAAAGGTAGTGTTTAAAGTAGATAATTTTGGCATATTAAATAAATTTGAAATAAAATCAAAATTATATCTATAAATTTTATTTTTAAATCAAGATTTTTATTATTTATTATGGGAATTTTGAAATTTAATTTTAATCTTAGTATATATAACACATCTTAAAAATAATACATTCATTCTAAAGAAATTTAAGAATATGTCAAAAAGAAAAATATCTAGGGATATTTTAGATTTTAGACAAAATGTTTTAATCCATATAATACTGAACATAAAACTAAAATAATATTGAGACCTGCTCTTGGATATCTCTTGGATGCTAAAGAATATTGTCAAAATAGATATGGTGCAAAAGAAGGTGATAATACATTATTATACTAATGATATTATGTTTATGAATGGTATGATTGTAATTAAATTGTGATTTTTTATTCCTTAAATTAGGCTAATTTGTGATGCATGTAGATCTGTGATGCACGTATCGCGAGGGAATTTCAAAATGAAAATATTTATCAAGATCCTCAACAAAATTTACCAGGTATAATTTATTAAAACAAGTCACAATAAATTTGAAAAAATTATTCCCGTCTAGATAATTTAATTAATTGTCAGTTAAACAAATTAAGTCACTACTTGGTCATTTAGACATTTCATTTTGCTTATAAAAACACAAAAATACATTATCTAAATATAAAATAGCTCTCTTTTGAGAAATTTATCAAAATTAGACAATTATTTTAAATTGACCATTGAATACTATACTACTAAACTTAGGTCCTGCAATATTACATCCTCATATTGAATATGAAGATTCAAGTACAGATTATGAAATTTCAAGCGACGACGATATAGAGCAAGAAGATTTAACAAAACAAAATAAATTGCTAGAAATTGTAGGCCTTTCCCCATTAAATAAGAAAAGCAAAAGACGTTTTAGACCAACTCGGGACAAAATTGAAAGAGGGAAAAATTTATTCATGGAATCTTTTAACAATATTTTGGGCTTAAAAAACAAAAAAAACCCTTAGAAGATATTTTAGATGATTACATTACTTCATTGGTATTAAAATATGTGCACTCAACAAACCAGATATCAAAATATCAGATTTTAACAAGTATTCCATTTGGTTTAAAATCAGAAACTGAAATTCAAGCTTTATTTAATTGCTCTAGATATATGGCACAAAAGTCCTTAATACTAATCAATAAACTTGGTCCAATTTCATTTCCTCCGACAAAAGCAGGAAGTCGAATGCCTCATGAAGTAGAGGATATTGTAAGAAAGTTTTATTTAGAAAACTCAAGGATATTGGGCGGAATGAGAAATACTATACGAATTTGGAATCAAGAACTGAAAATATATGAACGGCTTCCCAAACATCAGATTGAAATTTCATTACATGATTTATTTGCAATTTTTTCAGAAAATAATCCTGAAATTGAAATTTCTATTAGCAAATTTTATACTCTAAAACCTAAGAACTGTTATTGGAGGGGTAAAAGGGGGTTTTTACGAGCATGTGGCTGTATTCTTCATGAGAACTTGTATTTGCGTTTAAAATCATTAAAGATTAACGATAAAATTCACATTTATTTGCAAAAATTATTATGTAATATAGAATCGGAAATTTGTAGTTTTGGGCTATGTAAAGAGTGCCCGAAATGGGAAATTGCTTATGAATCAATTAATAATGCAAATTATTTTGAAAATGATTCAGGTGATGAAAATGCCGAAAATAATGAGGATAATTTTGTAGAAAAATTTTCCTTCTATCAATGGACATTTACAGATAGATCAAATCTTGATATAATATCTGAAAATAAAATGAAATTTTTGAACAATTTCAAAAATCAAATTTTAAAAATGATGGAACATAATTTTATTACAAATAAACAGTTCCAACATTTGCAATGTATTAAAGAAGTCCTTAAATTTGAACCAGAAAGTATGATGATCAATGTTGACTTCGCTCAAAATTATACATTCATAATACAAGACGCCATTCAGGGGTATCATTGGTCGAACGATCAAGTAAGAAAGGATCCTTCTAAAATATAAATTATTCAAAAATATGATTAATATAAAATTTAAATATACCTACATATTCACATTATTTTTTATAGGCAAATATCCATCCATTTTGCACAACCTACTTCGATCAGGAGCAAAATGAATATGTAAAAAAAGCTACGTATGTATAAGTGATGATTTAGATCATAATACAAATACATATCATGCAATGAGTGTTAAAGTTTTAACACAAATAAAAATTGAATTTCCTAATTTAAAAAAAATTTATTATCAAAGTGATGGCTGTGCAGGTCAATATAAATCTTATAAGGTAAATATCCTTTAATTTTTAAAAACTTTATTTGAGATTTTTTTAAATAGAACTTTATGAATTTGATGTATCATGATCGAGACTTTAATTTAAAATGTGAATGGCATTTTACAGCAAGGTAGTCATAATTAAAAAAAAAATTAAACTTGTATAAATAATTTTAAGTTTTCCTTTAAAAAGTTATCATGGTAAAGGTGAATGCGATGGAATAGCGGGAGTTATTAAAAGATCAGCTCGCATGAAAATCTCAAGTCTAAATTCGTATATAATCTGCCCATCTCAATTATCTGTATTTCTGAATTACAATCTATCAAACTTGCTTTTTTTACATAACACGAGAGGAAATAAGCACATCTAATAATATTTATAACCTAGTAGAAAGGTACACAGAAGGGAAAACAATAAAAGGTACGAGACAATTCCATTCTTTTATTCCTAGAGGTGATGAAATAGAAATCCGAAAGTATAAAATATACATTTTGTATAATTTCTAAACTAATTTTTATATTATAATATATATTTACCTCACAAGATATTCATCCTGCAGCAATAAATTTGTATTGAAATTTGGGCAACAAAGAGAATTTGAACATCCTGAGATTTCAATTGGTCAATATGTTCATTATATGGCTTTAAATCTTGAATTTGTTGGTATGGTTGTAAGTATTGATTACCCAGATACTCTAATATATCAAATGATACAGCAAGGAAATCAAAATAAATTTTCATTTTCCAATCCAGAGAAGAAAGATAATATTCCTTTTGATAATATAATAAAAGTATTAAATCCACCCTTAATACAAACAGCAACATCAAGAACAATTTTATATAAAATGATCGATTCCGATTATCGCAGGTTTAAAACAGGCAGTGGGACTGCTTTAAGGTATTTAATTATACTCAATAATGTATTTATTTATCTAAATTGCTATTATTTTTATTAGATATTCATCATATCTTTAAGTTGAATTAACAAACCTTATATGTATATATTTCAAAAATATATTGATCTATTATTTTAATTAGTATTGTTTTTGGTTCTAAATTGGTTCTGGTTCAATTTAAAATAAATATTTCTCACAATCTAAAGTTTTTTGTGTGATTTTTTTAAAACATTTTTTCATAGCATTACAAGTAGGATATGTATTAAGGTACATAAGAATACTTTTATAGATAGGTATTTTAGCTATCAGTAGTAGGTAAATAGTTAAAATAGAGATACAAGAATACTTGATTTTTCTTTAGGTAAGTATTTTACCTATCAGTAATACTTACTTAAATATTTAATAATCATGAGCAAATCATACCTATATATCTAATACTTTATATTTTTGAATGAAATTAATTAAATAGTATAAATTTTTGACATTTTTGATCAATTTTCAACTTTTAGGAAAAATTAGTAAAAAAAATTTTTTTTTTGAAAATTCAATATTTTCAAAGTAGCCCCGCACGGCTCACATGAGCCACATGGTTCTTTAATTATGATGCCCCACTTAAGGGTCCCTTTATATGTAAAATAAAAAAAAAATTATCAAAATCGATCCATAAACTTAGGAATTATGACCCGCACAAGTTTACCATTTTCGACTATATATACCTTATTATATCAAAATAGGGCGCGAAATTTCAAATTTTAAATTTTTTTAAATGAGTTTCTAGTTATTACCTTTAAGCCTATACTAATTGTTTTTTGTAAAAAAAAAGTTGGTCAAATCGTCTTTGAAAACAAAAATACTTACTAATTAGTAACTATCTACACCTACACCTATTAACTCCATACAAATCAGAAGACTAAATATAAAAATATGTTTTAATCTTTTTTTATTAATATTAATTAAACATAAAGAATATTGGATAGAGATGAATACTGAGTATAGCTATAAATAGTTTGAATTAAGAAAAATTATACTACAGCAGAAAACATACATTTCTATTTTTATCTCATAGACTCATGCTGAGATGACATGTGATAAGCGTACTCGTATACCGTATAAGGATGAAACAATTTCTAACATTATTCCGACATTTCTTTACGTTGACACAAAACATTAAGTTTATGATTTGATTGAAATAGCCTAGTCTTTTGATTCATAAAACTCTCCTACTTATCTTTAATTAACTATTTATAGTAATTGTAATTATAGTTTTTTAAAAACTCCAATCTCAATTCCAAAATAGACTTTTTATTTATATCTAATGCATTAAACTTAAACTACTCTTATTCCAGTAGTAAGTAGTAGTAGAAGTGGGTGTAGGAGAAGGTTAGGTCATAAGAAAGATAGGATAAGTATAAATCGCAAGTCGCAGGGATTCAAAAATTAATATGAATTATAAAAAGGTAGGTGGTTAAAGTTGAAAGAGAACTTTGTAGCCTTAATAATTAATAATAAGTTAATAAGAACAGTCTTATTTCATTAACCTTACCCTAGTATTGGCTAGTATAGTCCTAGTAGTAGGAGTTAGGAGTAGGAGTAGGCTTAGGGTAAGACATATAATAAGTAATAAGACATATAATTTAGCAAAATAATTAACAATAATTATAAAATTTTAATTAATAATAATAGTAACCAAAAATGAATAGTTGGAATTACTGAATTACATTGTAAAGATTTTCTTTTTCTTTTTAGTATATTATAGATACAGTTCGAATGGGTGAAACTCCGCAGTTAGAATTAGTTGAAAGAAATTCCCTCTATTCAAAGTTACCAAAAGAAGTATTCCACGTACCGGCTTATTATTTTAGGTATGATTGAGAATGCTTATCAATTTCTTTTATAGCATCTTGTAAAAGAAACTTGTAATTTCTACTGATGCTGTATCCGCAAAGTAAATGAGAATTATTTTTTATATATTTTTTTTTTTGATTTTAAGGAGACCTTATCGAGTAAGCGAAAATGAGAATCCTAATCCTGATGTACACCTTTGGAGAATAACGACCCCATTTCGGGTGCAAGTTTTACTTGCTACTTTTATTGATGCTACAGATAATTTTTGTGTCAAAATGGGTATTTTTCATGGAGGTAATACCTATTAAAGCTGCATACATTTTTTTACAATTTCTACAGATTTTTATTTTATTTATTTATTGTCATTTTTAGAGGAACAACTTTGTGAAGTATTGGAAACCTCATTGGTCTCTACTGGTAATCCCAGGTGGAATGAAACACTTACTTTTCAAATTTCCGTCAGCGATCTACCCAGGAGGTTAGCTAGTACAAAAGTTCAATCTCAAAAATATAAAAACTACCTAAGTTTGAATTTTGTTTTATAGTGCTCGTCTTTGTGTTTCACTTTGCTCGTTAACTAAAAATAAAAAGAAGCAAGAGGAATACTGTATGATCGCTTGGGGAAATATCAATATATTCGATTACAGAGGAAAATTAATTACTGGCAGATTAATTTGTGGTAAGCAGATATTTTGATTAATTTTTTAATTACTTGTACTTATATAAAAGCGAATTATTTGTTTTAAAATCATATAGATCTTTGGCCATCTCTCATATCTAGTGATTCAGTGTCTCTACTTAATCCATTGGGAGTTACGGGTAAATAATTTTGTCTCTACTATTATTACTTGAGTGAGAGTATGATTAGATATTTGAGTCTTGATTGTTTTTAATTTTGTGATTTGTGATATTTATCTCAAATTCTCGAAATATTTCACTGATAAATACCTACAAATACAATATACATGCATTTTGTAATATAAATCTAGGTAAATCATATTTTTTTCTTATTCATATAGGTTCTAGTCTCGAGAAAGGGAGGCCTTCGCTAGAATTGGAATTTGAAAGATACTCATCTTCGTCTATATATTTTCCTGATAATAATCAAATTGCAAGTTTAGCTAGAGTAGTACTGGAGAATCAACAGGAGAATGAATCGTCTGGTGGAAGTTCAGATCCGATATTTGATGAGAAATATTTAGAAAATTTAATATGTCGTGACCCATTATGTGAGGTTTCTGAACAAGATAAAGCTTTAGTATGGAAATATAGAGAATATTGTTGTTTGGAATATCCTAATTCACTGCCAAGATTAGGTATAATATTGTCAAAGTACCAGTACTAAATAGTTTTTTGGCATTTTTACTACGAATTATTTATTAATTTTTCAGTTGCTTCAGTTAAATGGAATTCGCGCGATCAAGTTGTTTTGGTAAGAAACCTTTTTGTTATTTAATTATAATTACTATTTTACTTAAAATTGTTTAGTAAACACCAAAGTATTTTATATATTTTTTAACCTTTTCATTCTTTTTCTTTACTAGTTTTATCAACTTTTATCAGAATGGAAAGAAATCAGGATGGAGACAGCTTTGTCATTATTAGACTGCAAATCAGCTGATATTTATGTATGTTGGAAAATAATTAGATTAATGTCAAATGTCATGCATAATTATCCTAAGAATGTCAATTTTAATTTATTCTTGTAATATTTTATTGAATTATCTTGTAGATGATGAATTTATATGCCTAAGATTTTTATTTTATGTATTCTAATTTGTCTTTTTAGGTAAGAGAATTCGCAGTCAAGAACTTGGAAATCCAACTAATTGACAGTGATGTACTCGATTTACTTCTTCAGGTTAGTAGTTAAATTAGATTTTCTAAATTAAGTTACATAACATAGGAATTTTATAAAATTAATAATATTTTACTCTTTTTCTAAAATACAGCTTGTTCAGTCACTCAAATATGAACCTTATCTCAAATCATCCCTTTCTGTGTTTTTGCTTCGTCGGGCTTTGAGTAATAGGCTGATTGGCCATTTCTTATTTTGGCATTTAAGAGCTGAAATATCTGGAAAATCATTTCTAGATGTAAGATTTGGATTGATTCTGGAAGCTTATTGTAGAGGACTTTCTGGTCACTTGAAAAATTTAAATCGGATGGTGGAAGCCCTTGAGAAATTAACAGGTACAGAATAATTATGGCATATGGGAGTTGTTAAAAAAGATTTTTTTACTCTTATAATTTGAAAAATGTTTATTATAGCACTTACAGACACGCTAAAAGAAAGACGCGATGAAGCCCCAAAGGACAGACTCAAGTTCTTAAGCGAACAAATAAGGCAAGCTGACTTTGTAGACGCTCTCGAAAATTTACAGAGTCCTGTCTCTCCAAACGTCGAATTAGGATCTCTTAAAGTTGATTGTTGTCGAATTTTGGACAGTGCAAAAAGACCCCTTTGGCTGACTTGGAATAATAATGATGGTAAAAACTAATCTAATTTTGTATTTTATTTTTATCATGAATTTTCTTGCCTATCGATTTTCTTTATATCCGAATCCGAATATACGACTTTCGAATAAAATTGGATATTTTTAAATTTCTTAATAGGGGGTGGAGAAATTGAGAGTATATTTAAGAACGGAGATGACCTTAGACAAGATATGTTAACCTTACAAGTAAAAATTGATATGAAATAAATGAGATTTGATAAAATGATTTCTGATTGCTTTACAAAGTAGACAGTTGCTTATATTTACTACATGAGTACGTTTATATGTTTAGGTGATAAAATTAATGGATGAGTTATGGAGAAAAGACGGACTAGATCTAAAAATGTTGACTTATACGTGCCTGGCAACTGGAAAGTCAGCTGGACTAATCCAAGTGGTGAGAGAAATAAAATTTCTATTTATCTTTCACAAATTCAATGCATTTCTAATGAATCTTAAAAAAACATTGCTCGCTTTTCTTTGAAAATAGGTAAAGAAAGCTCAGACGGTGTATGCGATACAGGTATATAACTACTCTTTAAAAGTATGTATTTACTTTATTAAAATATATATACTTCACAGAGACGAGCGGGGACTTTGGCAGCAATTCAGGTCAATTCAAAGGTACCTTAAAAAATACAATTAAGTTAGGTTAGATTATATATTATATTCTATTATATTATTCTATTCATTCACAGCAACTTCATAAATGGCTTCAAGAGAAAAATCGTGAAGATAATAAATACTCAAAAGCAATCGACACTTTCACGAAATCTTGTGTAAGTTAAATATTTTTTTGCCTAACTTTTGATATCAAGTATAAAACGACTAGATACATAAGTAATAGTTATAGTTAGTACCTAGGTTATATCCTATGTTCCTAAAGTGTGAAGCAAATATGTGTATGGGTGTTTATATATAAGTAGGTAGTTTATAGTAGCATATTTACACTCAGATACTCATAAATATAGCAGTTGTAGTTAGTAGTTATATATAAGTAGTTAAAAAAGAAGTAAAAGTAATCTAAAATATCGATAAATCATTTTTTTTTTAATTTTAAGGCTGGATACTGTGTTGCTACGTTTATATTAGGTAAGTTTATATTTTTCTTTTGAGGGAACTTTCATTGATTCTGTAAAAAAAAACTTATATTATGAATTATTTGAAATGAATGAATAGGTATTGGAGACAGAAATCCAGACAATATTATGGTAATTTTGCTTTCAATTAATCTCTTTTTAAAAGATTAATCGTAAGCAAAGATTTGATTTTATATATGGTATATTAATTACCAGGTTGATGAAGATGGTCATATTTTTCACATTGATTTTGGCCACTTTTTGGGTCATTTTAAGAAAAAATTTGGAATCAATCGTGAGAGAGTCCCATTCGTCTTGACTGAAGATTTTCTTTGTTGTATTGCTAAAGGAGCAGAATGTCCCCAAAAAAGTAACGAATTTAAAGAGTTTCAACAACTTTGTGGAAAAGCGTAAGTTGAAATTAGATAATTGAAGGTTTTTTTTGTCAATTTATCTCTCTCTTAAAGGGAGTCTCTTTTTCTTTTTATTAGTTTTTAAGTTAAATTATAGTATAATATATAGTTTATAGGTATCTAAAAAGTAACAAAGTTGGTTTTTTCTTTAGATATCTCATAATACGACAACATGCAAACTTTTTGATTTCACTTTTTACTTTGATGCTTCCTACGGGAATACCGGAGCTTCAATCAATTCAAGATATCGACTACTTGAGAAAGGTAAATACCTTTATAGCGTTTTTTCTCTAAATCATAGCATAAAATATTCAAGGTAAAATACATAAATGAAATGACTGCTCTGATTAACCATTTTTTGCTTATTTTTATTAAGACTCTCGCTGTTGATATGACTCAAGAAGATGCTTTGTTTTATTTTCAATCAAGGTATGTATTTCTATTTTTTATTTATAAATCATTCAGTCAAAAAAAACCGCCCACTTCTTTCATTATTATTATTAGCATTAGATTGATAGATACTTTTTCTTTCATGTATTTTAAATCCTTTATTTGTAGGTATTAGTAGATTAGAAGCCTTGTTTCACTTGATATGGATCAAAATATAATATTAGATTTAGATTTTTCTAAAAATAGCAAGTATCTGATGTAGGTATCATTTTTATTCACCGGGATTCAAAATAAGTAGAGAGATTATAAAATGGAAATAATCCTGCTCTTTCTATAATCCATCAAATTACTAAATCCATTAGTCAATAGATTCTTAAAAAATTGCAGTTATAAAAGTTACCTGTTTTATTATTTTACCCAGATTCTCTGAAGCTTATGGTGGTGGCTGGATTACAAAGTTGGATTGGTTTTTCCATGCTCTAAATGGTAGAATTCGAGACTCTGAACTGATTTCAAAATAATTATCTAATTTTAATAACCTATTTTGACCCTGACCTCATTTCTCCACTGTTAACCAAAAATTGTATACTTTTGATTTTTTTCATTGAAATTCATCAAAATAGATTATTATAGGTACCTAAATTATAAGTTATTTTACTCTTTATGTTACGTTCTTTCTTTCATTTTGTTGACTTTCAAATATATTCGTATTTTTTTAGATTAACGATTCTTCTATTTTTACTTGTTTGTAATATGTACTAATTTTATCTACTTGTAATAGACTACAATTTTTAAAAAATGGTTTATTTTCCAGTTTAAGATAGTCTAAGATAAGATAGTTTAAAGTTTTTGTTATTTTCGATAGTCTACTATTATAATATTTACAATTTAAAATAAACTAGGATTAGGATGTTAGGTATGTTAATATTTAAATGAATTTAAACATTTTGAAGGACTGACACTTCTAAGTCTAGATTCTAGATCTTTAATCTTAATGTAATATCTTGTTATTGTGATGTTTTAAGAGCTAAAACTAAAAAATAGGTAGATAGGTAATTAGTTAGCAGCAATGTTGCTTACTTCATAGTGCCTATATTAAAGTTAAAAAGTAATTTTTTTAAGCAACATATTTAGAGCTACTTATTTTTAAACAAGTAGCTAAATGATTCTTTCACATTTTCAAAAAATCTTTAGATAAGATTTTAGAGAATGAATTAAAAGCAGTATTAAATATTTTAAAGACTTACCTACATATTAATAAAGAGAGTTAAAATACGATAAAAAATGTAAACCAATGTTATACCTTTTCAATAGCAAATAACTAATTAATTATCAAGTAATAAAAAAAGTGAAGTTTTAAACACTCGAAAATAAATATAACTTTTATTTCATACTTTTTTTCCTTAGGATTAGATTATACATAGTTGTAGATATTTTGGAATCACAATTTAATGCTTAATTAAACTAAATACATTACATTTATTAAGCTTAATTGATTTATATAAGATATTTTGAGTAGGTATTAGGCATATATACTATTCTTAATTATATTCGATATAAATATTTAATTAATTACAATTACAGTTTATGGGTAACTTCCAAGATAAAGAACTTAAATTAGGTATATTGGATTTTTATTACTAGATTCTACTTTCACTTTTCACAATCTTACTTTTAAATACTGAAAATATATGAAATATTGTGGTCTATTCAGTCAGTTCAGCTGTGATTAACCTGATTTTGGCTCTCTTAATTTGTATCTTCTAATATTGAGACAATGGTGTGGTTCTTCAGAGCTGAATTAAATGAAATAGACCATAAAAATACTTATAGGTAGATACAATTTATTTTATATGTCTCATTTTCTCCCCAGATTATCTTTTTTATAGATAATTCAAAATAGACAAAGTTTTTATCTTTATCTTGAGTTAATTAAAAAGGCTTCAAAACTGATTACTATCCACATTTGCAAAATTAACTCTGAAATAGGTTTACTAAATATCCTTTTTAAAGATATTTTAAATGCAAAATAGGTAGGGTATATAAAATATCAATAGTCAGTATGGTTATCAGGGAAAGCAGAAAGTTTAGATTTACTAATAGATTAGGATTTTAAACGGGTGCTGATCAATTCATTAGGTTTAGATTTCTAAAATCTGTCAGTTTACAGTAAGTACCCTTACAGTATTATAAGTTAGCTGACAGTTTTGAAATATGGAATATTAAAGAAAGTTCTCTAGTCGGTAGTCGGTACAGTACTTACCTACTAAATCTTTCAAAAATTGCGATTTTGAATTCAAGAACCATATTTTGATATCTTTGAATTTGGATTGGAAATAAAAACAAGTCCTGAAAAAGCCCCAACTTTTTTAGAATTTCTAATTTTCTTTTTGATAAAATGACTCACTTTTGACCATACTACATATGAACGATATTTACGGGTTAGTAACAAGATTTTCTTAAAAAATTTACCTTATACAGAGACCCTACTGACTAGGTATATTATATTATATTATTTACATAATGTGGTGAAGCATAGTGTTCAATTTTTTCCAAAAATAAAAAAGCTAATTTGAATTTAAATGGTAGTTTGGTAGTACTAATCGTAAGTGTTTTTGGTTTGACATTCGAGGATCGATCTGTTCTCAATGCCCGCCCGCCCGTCTAATAATCCCAATGACGCAAAACGTGGACACTTTTTTTTCCTCCACCATCCTCATCCTCTAATTTAATCCACTAGCTTATCTTAAACTACTATATTGTATATGTATGTACATATAGTATCTGTATCTGTCGATTCAAATTGAAATGAGATTTTTTTTATCAAACTCCCACTATCTTCTATACAAATATACGAATATGTAAATATTTAGTAAA
The DNA here is from genome assembly GCA_034699045.1 of Nanhermannia cf. coronata Gr-Ori-00579. Lineage (NCBI taxonomy): Eukaryota > Metazoa > Arthropoda > Arachnida > Sarcoptiformes > Nanhermanniidae > Nanhermannia > Nanhermannia cf. coronata Gr-Ori-00579. Next base: position 18,273 of record JAQIXA010000452.1, read on the forward strand.
AAATCAGTAGGGTATTTCGTCCATGTATTTCTTAATCAAGTTTCAAGCTAGATCGCTGCTAAAGTTTTAATAAAATGTCCTTTTAATCAAAAACGCTCAAATTGTCAGTTTGTATGCAAATTAGGATAGTACAAGCAATGTAGACAACAGTAACATTGTGCTCCAAGTTATATAATAAATTTCAAACCCTTGCTTTGTTGTTACACATTCTATAGTTTTTATATAAAAAAAATGAAAATGCTATATCAAATAAATTATAAATCGTCACCTTGATCTAGATAAACTTATTCCATTATACAGATATATAGGGTAGGTAGGGTACCTATATAAAAAGTTTGGTAGCAGTTTAGCATACACTTTTAACTTGTGATTTATTTACTCATTTTATCATAAAAAGTTATAAATAGTAAGGTAATTTGAATAACTTTCTCTGGATTCTCAAAATATCCTCAAGCATTTCATACAAATACAAATTATTCTATATACTTGATTAAACTACTATAGGAGTTATAATATAATTAGCAAATATTGTCAACTAATAAATAATAATAGTAGAAAACTAATTTACTAACTACCTACTAACTATAGGTATACATTCGTAGAACTAGACTAGACTAGTAATTAATAGAGGCTTATATTTAGTATATGTAGTACCATATAATGACATGGACTATATTTATTAATACTATTTTAATGAACATTGAAAGATTATACCTTTTCTCCAATTCTAATTATACGTTTAGATAGGTACAGCATTAATTAACCATTGCATTGACAAGTAAAAATTCACAAAATCAGGAAAAAAAACTTTTAAAAAGCTCTGAAATGTCAAATTTTGACCTCAAATAACTTGTAAAATTGAGACAAATCTGATTATCTATTCAAAATTAAATAGTCTTTATATTCCTCGTAACCTTACTAATTACAGGAATTCAATCTTATTGAACTATGTCCATTTTTATAAATTTTATAGGTTTTTGAATGCTACTAATCTACTATGTACCTACCATACATTATTTGTCAGAAATTCTGAAATTGTTAAAAAATCAAAATTACAGGAAATTTCTTTAGAATTTTGCCATTATCTTGGTTTAAATAGTTTTCAAAAATTACAGAATATTTCGGATTTGGGGTGATATTTTTTTGAAGTTTTGTATCCTGTATCAGTTTGCTTATGAAAATATTGAGTTGAAATTGAAATGATTGTACAGATACTAGTACTAGTTAGTAGATACTGGTACTGTACGCTGGTATTGGTACTAGTATATATAATAAATAACATTTTGTAAAATGAGCTTGTTTTTAGTTGTTTCATAAGATAGGATTATTTTTGCAAAACCGATGTATTTCTCTAATAAAATAACTTCAGAATATGAGGGTAGAAATATACTATCCGGACATTTATTTTCGGTTTTGATAAATGTAGCTTATCAAAAGTTAAATTATATATTGCATAAAAAGTAAAGGTTTTATTTAACACAGAGATCATATTGAATAACATTTATTTACTTAGAAATGTGAAGGTTAGGATATCTTTATTGCAGTAGGTACTCTACGAGTACTATACTATTTTTCAACATAAAAATCTGGGAATCACTACAAATGACCATTTTCTTCATCATTATGACTTGTACACATGTGTACTTTAAGTACTGGAATTTCACATCAAATTAAATTCTCATGATGGCCAGAAAGAAAAAAAACGAAGCTCAATTTCACTACTATTACTTTACTGTAGTAAAGAATACTAGGCAGTATTCCACAAGGATTAAATTGCTCGAGAAATTGAAAGAAATAACTTTTAAATGGTGTTGGTGTCAATTTACAAAAGACCTACATATAACATAGCAGAAGTTCTAAATGGTTCAATACATTTCCTCAGTACAGTAAAATAACCTTATAAAGTACCTTATATTATGGATATAAAATATCTAAAGTTTTATGGAGAGCACATACTTACAATTTTTTTTTAAATTCCAGCATTTTAGGTAGGGTACTTAAGACCAGTATCTTCAAGTCCATTTAGGTAAGTATACTTTCTCCATAAAACTTGAAATAATTTAAAATTCTAAAAATATCATTTCTTTGAAATTCAGACAGTTTTAATTAGTTTGAATAGCTAAAAATAGATTTTTTTGAGGATTTTCATAAAAATATTAGTTAAATGTAATGATTATGATCGAAAAATACGTTTTTTTAGAAGAAGATTTTGAGAAATGATTCAAAATACTCAGGAATTTTGAAATAATTATGGAATTTAGAGAATTTTATCAAAATTTATCAAAATTAATATCAAAGCGACTAAGGAATTAAATAATTCTTTCAAATTTTGCAAAAAATTTTAAAATTTTAGAAATTTCGGCTTTACTACCTAGTACATTTTAGAAATACCGAAAAAACGGGGTCGTAAAGTGTCCCGGTTTACTAAATATTATTATAGCTGTTAGTAGGTACTACTCCCTACAAAAGCTTACTTATTGATAGTTTATGATTTTTTGTTTTTAAAATAAGACGCTTTATAGAGTGATCCAATTGTACTATTTGTGTAATACGTCATCTGTAAAGTTGGACTTTAGAAAACCCTTGAGACTTGTTGCATTCAATTTCTCATTTGAAATGATGTTGTGCTACTAGTAGTACATTGCTAGTAAATAAGATTAGTTCAGTCTAATTATTATTAGTTTCAATGTACCTACATACGAGTACATACATACAAGTATTACAGAAGTAGTACTTGCTTATGTACATATGTACTAGTACATATTTACTTTTTTTTATCCAGGACAAATGAAGAATTTTGTCAGCGAATTTCGATTAGAATGGATTAGTTTGAGTCTGACTGGCTAAATGGGGGTTTTAGCATGGGTTTGGGGTGGGGATTTTTTCTATGTACTGTATGTAGATACTAGTACTCAGTACTCATCTTCAGTACTATGTACTTACTTTATATGTAAGTATGCCCGTATGAAGCAACTGGTTGAATAAAGTAATCGATACCCGGAGAAAAAAAAATGAAGTAAAATGCCATGAAATGGAAACTTGTGTGTTTAGTTCTAGAACATTGTAAATTGTATATGGTAATACTAGAACATAATAATAATAGCATTATCTAACAGTTGATGTGATCTCCATTATAATTAGCCAAGAATTCATGTGCAAATTTGACTGAAATATTGGTAATTTATTCCCAGCATTATTTCATAATCATAATCTCTACTAGTATCAATACTATGTATTTTGAAACCTTGTCAAAGTCTATTGTCATTCTCATATACTTTCAAAAAACTAATACCTATGAAAATAGACAAATAGACGGAAGTCTATTTAGACTTTTGCATTTCAATTTCAGTGAAATATTTTGAAAGATTTCTTATAATTTATGAAATAAAATAAATAAAATATTGTATCAAATTACACTTGTTTACTTGTACTTTTATAGAAAAGAAAGTAAACGATAAAGTTGGCATAATTTTCGATTCTCAGAATAGGTAATTGAGGTTTTGAAAGAAATTTTAGCAACTCGTAGGCGGAAATTTAAACACATTTTATTCAAATCTAATTGTAAATACTGCCTACTACAAAGTATATCATAATCTAATACGAACTTGATAAATATTTTGCAATTTAAACTAGGTAATTTGAGATAAATTCAAACCTACATTTACGAGTATATTTAGAGACCGGATATGAGGCAAATTACCTTTTTATTTTTTGAAATTTCAGAACAAGAATTCAACTATAAGTACCTGAACCAAAGTATTGACACTATCATAAAGTTAGTTTTCCAATTTTTGTTCAAAATATTTCACATTTTCAAAGAAAAATCCAAATATTGGATTTTTTTTTCAAATTATATGATAGTTTAAATATTTTGGGAATAATTTAGAGAATATTTTGCGACTTAAATATCAAATTTTTGATACAAAACAAATGTGTTTTTACACCACTTTGGAAAATTTCACTTCCAAAATTCAAATCAAAATCAAAATTTCTGTTTTTTTTTAAATTTTGAGGATATTTTATAAAAATTTCAAGTAATTTTGAGAATTTTTTCAGATTTTTATCTGGCTTTAAGGTATCAAACAAATCTTATCAAAAAATTATGTAAACCATCAATATTTTTGAAATTTTGATCAAATCAAACAAGCCCGTTTTAGATCAATTATGATCATATGATATCTTTCAGATTGTCTTTAAATAAACAATTGTAAAACCTTTTTTACTATAAAATGGTTATGATTTTTAAGGTCAATCTAATAAGCACCTCTGAAGTAAATTTTAAGATCCTTAAATCCGGTCTCTATACATAATTCATAAAAAAAAGTCTATTCTTTCTCATAAATGTAACTTATAAATTTCCATTTGTTTTCTCCTCTGAATAAATTATATCTCATTCCTTTAAATATATATAATAAAAGTTGAAAAATTCATATATATTTTTCGAAAAAAAAATCTCAACTTTCAACTCCTTTTATCCAAGAAATTTTGAATCAAAAATAAATATTCTTTTTGGCATAGGTTACATACCTAATACATAATACATAGGTATACTAGCATAAGTAAAGTCAAAAGTTTTGAAGAAAAGTTGAAAGTATTTTTATAACCCACCTATACTTTGATTCATTTTCTAATACATAGTACTTATGTAATGTATGGAAAAGTAAAGAATGAAGTTGTTTGGCAAATTTATTATTTATTTTAGGGTAGTGAGAATGTGCAAATGTGCCGACTTAATTCTATTCTATACCTATCTAAGTATTATTAAATTTTGTAAAATCTTTTCAAGTTTGCTTTTAGCCGTAGAGTGAGTAATTAAGTTAGGCACATTATCATTATCATAAGTACTCTGTGATGCTTATACGAGTAGGTATTATAATTGAGTTGTTTTCAAAGCTTTTCAAAATTTATATTTAGAGACAGTATACTTATTGTACGAGCGAAGCGAGCAACACTTTGGCTCTGTTTGTCAATCTGTCTTTTTATCTGTCCAAAAGATTACTCGGAAATTTTTGAAACGTCCAAACTTGGCATGAAAGACCTTTATAATGGTCTGGTTGGGCCATTTCGACATTTCAGATTACCCCATGACTATTGACTCTTTAAGGGTCTCTATGTTAATCAAATGGAGAAAAATGTAACTATAAGGGTAATTGATGTTGGCGGACATTCTGAATTTGGCATCCTTAAAAATATGGGTTATTTGGGCAATTTGTGAAGTTTTCAAATCTTCGCTCGCTCCTCTTTAGTTAATATATGATATGACTCACTAATCAGAATGAGTAGTTAATTACATCCTAGTATACTTGTGTTCAGGTCTGAGAATGAGTATAAAAGATTTTGAAGGCTCGAAATCTGACCCATTTTATCATCAACCGGCCATTATATATTCTAAAAGCATTTTCTCAAAGGACTTTTTCCCCAACTGTTTGTATAATAAAACCCACGAAAAAAAAGTTTAAAAAAAGTAAAAAAGAAAGCAAATTCTAAATTTGATTGTTTGCTCAAGAGTTTGTAAGTCTAAATCGAAATCATTGTCAAAAACACAAAATGTCAAATATATCATTTTCTAATTTTTAAATTAAAAGGTCAAAAGGTCAAATCTATCATGAAAAAGGCGTAATTTCATCTAAGAGTATCAAATCTTTAGTTTTAGGCGAAATCCCAGAAATTAGAAAAATCTATATTCAAGTTTTAGTCAAAATTTCGTTTAAAAATTTGTAATAATCTGTATTTTCATTTAAAATCTTTGCAAATAGGAATTTTAGACTGTTTTTAAGATAAGTTTAAAATTCAGAATCAGAACAATTTTCAAAGGTTTTTTATGCAAAAACGTCAGATTCTGACGTTCAAGGTATAAAAATTCATTTAGGTACTAGTAAAATGATAGCAGTGATAAACATTTCTAAAGAGTTTATTTATAGGGATTTTAAATAATATTAAAGCCTAGTCTTATCCTAATCTAATCTCACACCAATTATTTAAAGTTTTTTTATTCAATATTTAAACAAACTGGCCTATTGACCGACCTAGTCTCAGAGGGTCTCAGAAATTGAAATCTAATTTTAACTTTAAAAAAAATCCTTTAGAAAAGTACTTTATACATCTAATTCTGCATTCTGTCTACTATTAGTCTTGTAATGTAAACCTCGTATACAATCCTAGCTTTGTTGACAATTTCGGGTATTTTAAAGCTTAAAAGATTTTTTTCCGATTTTGTAAATTGAATGATTTTTATATATGTACTTACATGTACATTTGTGTATTTTTTACAATTTTATAGATAGGTACTTACTATTTACTTTAGTCAATAAAATAGGCCTTATATAAAAGTACTGGATGCAGTAGCAACAGGTATCGCTTACAATCTCGATTTTGATTTTGATTTCGATTCAATTCGAAAAGCAAATTAAATCTAATCTCGTATATGATTGAAAAACTCAATCTACTTTTTTTCTACACTAGAGTAATACTTACCATTAAATACTGGATAAAAAATAGAGTCTGGTTTGGTTTGGTATATTTTGCCATTTACATACGAATATGGTATGGTAAAACCACAGACAGGAAGATTTTCATATGCATATTTAATATTTAATCAAAAACTTCCTTTCTTTCTCTATAATTCCTAAATAAATCCTCTCATTATACTGTACACTGTGTCTCAAAAGTAAGCTTACAAAGGAAATATCAAAAAATCAAGAAAAACGGGAAAATCTAGGTTTAAAACCTATGTTAGTATTATCATAAAACTTCAATTTATTAGCAAAAAAATTTGAGATTTTGATAATTTTGACTTGAATTTCAATCAAATTATTAATTTTAAACATAACGACTCGCAAAAAATCCAAAGAATGTCTTCGGGTTTCTGGCCTTTACTGCTAAACCTCATATAAATGCCAGAAAGCTCATTATAACCAGAATATATCCGTATCCTTTACATGCAGATTATGATTGAAAATATCAAATTTTTGATAATACATATGTAGGTGGTAATATTTTGTGAGACTCTAAGGTTCTAGATCTTTGAAATTGAAAATTCGATTATCTATAAAATTCAAAATCAAATTCTTGAAATACGGATTACTGATAAAGATATACTTTTTTACACATCATTCCATTCTTCAACATGATTTAACATGAAATTTAGGTCTTTTCACTATGTAAAGTTACTTTTAGGACACGGTGTATTATTCTAAAGCTTATACAGATAGACTAAGGATAAGTATATTATACATAATTATATTCAAATACGAGTACCCTACGTGTTGACAGCACCAAAATATACTTACAGAATATCTTTTTTTTTAAATTATTTTTTCATTTAAAAATCTCTCTCATTCAAATGTAATGTATAGTAGACGACACAAAATATGATGATGCACCCTTTGACCTTTAAAACCTTACATAGCACAGTGTAGTAGCTTAAGTATACTTACTTTTAGTAGCTTATGTTTAGTAGGACATTTAATACAGAGATTTAAGCATATTTTTTTTGTATACTTATATGTAATGTAGAGTAAGTAAGTACTAAATTTAAATCTTATCTTAAGAGAATGATTTGGCTTTGGCACTGATCCATAATACCCCAGCAGCAGATCCGGTGAAAGTCGAGATTTCATTTTTTTTCTCAATAGAACTTTCTCTAATGGAAGTTTTTGCTTAAAACTTTCAAATTTTGGCTAATTGCTAGTCGTAGAATCCTAGGGAAGTGTCAGTATCGCCCAGGTCGAGGTCAAATGTAAAGTCATCATCAGGCTCACCATCCACATCTAGAACTACAATTAAAAAATGCCAAAAATTCGGTTTAAAAAGCATTCAGAAATCTGTAATTCAATTTTTAATCTAACTAAATTGTCATATTTTTCGATTTTTCGATACTAACCCAATAAGGGTGGGTATATTGATTTAAATCTCCTATACAGGAATTAAGTTCAAAATTATTTTTAGAATAAATTCAGAGAACTTCATTTAATTCAAAACAAAAATATTTTTGTTACCTCTTTCTTCAACCTACATCGATTGTCTAGAATAAACTACCTACATATCTTTTAATATTTACGAATATCATAAGGTCATATTATTTAGACCTATGCTTTATCCTAAGGCATAGTATAAATGACAATGTAATATAATGCGATTTTTTTGCAAAATTTGCAGCTCTTGGTTATTTAAGTCTAATTCTAAAATATTGGAAGTTTTTTCGTTGGACTTTTTATATAATTTTTGATAAAATTGTACAAAATTGTCTTACCGGTCTCCTGAGGTCCAGCAAGTAGACAGTCTTTGGCCAGTGGCGAAGTTGAGGAATTGACAATCGAGATCGAAGCATCCATACCTTCTACGAAAAGAGCACCTGAATTTATTTTACCGTCCTCGTCGTGCACCACCATCCCAGTTAGAGCAACTAAAATTCCAAATATTTCATAAAAAACCTAATGTATCTCAAATCTATATAAGTAGATTCCTTATATACAGGGTCTTCCAAAAGTAATGGGTGAAAATGTTTAGGCCTTAATATAATATAGACCAGATCGGATTATTCAACAAGTAAGATATGAAATCGAAAGAAAATTTAACGGAGATCACGAATCCGGAAACCGTTTGATGCTAAGATGATCCAGTCAAAAGAAGTTATAGGTCAATGAACTGAGGACTTTTTACATGGGAGAAAAATTTCAAAAATTTCCATAGGTCAAAATTACTCGAAAAGACTTGAAATGTCAATAATTACGATTCCCAGGCATTAATAGGGCTCGGAAAACATGAATTTTGACATTTCAAGACTTCAGAGAAATTTTGGCCTATCTCAATGTTTCTCCCTTGGAAATAGTCATTGACCTATAACTTTTGACCTGTTAATTTTATCATCAAACAGTTTTGAGATTCGTGATCTCCGTTAAATTTCCTATCGATTCCATATCTAACTTGTTCAAAAATCCTATCTGGTCTATACTATATTAAGGCCTAAACATTTTCGCCCATTACTTTTGGAACGCACTGTACTTATATGGTACCAATTTTTGCCGATTTCTATTCGTACAAACATAGAGACTGTACGAGTAGTTAAATGTTATATATATTTACCTAATTGTACCTTACTTTTTTCTGATATTTTTGATGTTTTAAAACAGAATCAGATAAATAAGATTGAGTATGTATAGGGTATAGGGTATAGGTATAGGTATAGTAGTAGATGCATTTACCAAAAACCCAAATCAAATACTAACTATTGGATGTCGATAATTCTGTTGATTTTTCGAATTTATATTTTTCTACTACAGCTTTGGACTTGTCTTGTTCAAAGTATTTCTCGTATTTCAAAATTCCTCAAATTTTGGGCATAAAGCCATCAATTATTCAAATATATCTCTTCCCATTTGTCGTTCCCTTTAAGTTTTAATACCAGTTTGGTCTAATATAATGTACGTCAAGTATCTACCTTATGTACATACAAGGTTTTTCTTCTATAAGTACAACTCTAGGGACTACTAATACTTTCTGCAGATATCCGACCCCAGGAAAATTCTCATATCATTTACTCGAATACATTTCTTCTAGTAAATAGTAAAGTAGTGTAGGTACTACATTATCTACAAATACATATAATTTTATATCATATGCTATGTTAAGACTCGTTTGCAGATTTCCGAGTTAGATTCAAAGATTTTAAATTTCATAGAACATACTCGAGTACATGTCTTTTTTGTAGTACAAGTTACAAGGAATTCCAACTATGTGCCTTTTATGAGCTACTCGGTATTTGATATGTAAAGAAAATTTGTAAAAATCTCTCTTTATTTGGAATGGAAAAAATATTCGTTGCATCAGGCCGAGTCTAGTATAGTAGGGTAAATAATATACGAAACTATAACTATGTAGAATTCTATCAGTTTGAGCTTTATGATAACGATTTTTGGCAAACTTGCTTGAAACATTAAAGAAACAAGGTTTTTTCAAGTCTCATTCATTTTATACAGTGACCGATCATACATTTATTTAAATGGGATGGGACCTATCCAATTCTTTGTGTAAAAAGAGTAGGTAATAGGTAATAGAAAAGAACCTAGGATAAAAACGAAAAAGATCGAGTTAAAAAACCTTGTCAGAAAAAGTAAATTGTATTACCCTACCTTATACTTATCTTCTATCCTATTCCTAATACCCATACCTAGTTAAATTCATTTTAGTTTATTGGATACAATTTTACTTTGCAAGCAAGTATCTAGCAAAAAACTATTATTTTCCTGAAGGGAGAAACATTTTGTAGAAAAATATCGCTGAGCTCAATAAGAATTAACCAAATTAAATTAGGCATCTATTTATCTTCTACTACAGATAGATATCCAGCGAGCTGAACATCAGTACATTAACTTACCTAGCTAAGTATGTTAGTTTTCTATTGTATCCTAAGCCATGTATGTAAGTTGAAGATACTACATATTAGAATTTGATTATCATACAACATGAAAGTTGAAACGATAATAAATTATTATTTCTCGATCCCATTCTACTATGTAGTAAGTAGTACAAAGCTTATCTCGCGTTTTATTTATGTTTTTATATGACAAAAAAAATTAATTAGAAAATAGTCGAGTCAACTCTAAAAAAGCTCAAAGTGCACAAATTCAGTTTAGCCTTAACCTATAATATTATTCGAATTATTTTTAAAGAAAATAATTTATGATTTATTCGGAAAAATTTGCAATAATATTGATTATTGATTACTGGAAGGATAATATAACAAGTATTTTCAAGTATAAAAATAAGCTTACATTTGCCAATTAACTTTCACCTAAGGATCTTTATTATTACATTAAATTCACATTTGATCACTAAAAGTTTTTGTAAAAGTTTTAATAAATCGATAAAAAAAAAAAGTTTTCAACTACCTATAGAATTTTAGTAGAAATATAGAAATAGACATACAATATGCCTGCGTATACTACTTATACACAAGTGTAAGAATTAAGTTCTTTAACAAAAAGTCATTGAAATCTGAATGTATACATAGAAGAATTAGTAAAAATCCTAGAATCTATTAAAAGTTCCAGGTAAAAAAAAGTTTTATACATACTAAACAAACTTTTGAGATTTTTGAAAATTGGTCAAATGGGAAGAGAAAGTTAACTATTTTGCTGACGCTGGCTTTGCTGCAAAGAACTTGAACAAAGAGACGGTGCCTTTGGCTGCTTTTTGTAATTGAGCGTCTTTGGCTGTCCCCTTTGTATTCTAAAAAACAAATAAAAACAAATGTAAAAAAATAGCTAAATTACTATTCTTTGTAAATGTAAATATTTTGTAGAGCTAATGCTAATCATAAATGTCATGTTATAAAATAAAGTAATAGTATAAAAGACTGATTCTACACGCGATTTCTTAATCTCAACAACTTGTCAATAAAATTGGCTTTTTATACCTATGTATGTATGGTAGTAGGTACTTAAAAAATATACGAATTTTATAAGTAGGTCGAAATTTTATATTCGGGTATTAAAAAATTAAATGCAAAAGTAAGTACCTACCAAATACTTATTGCTGTGATGTGATATAATATTTAAAATTATAGTAATAAAATATACGAGTTTAAGTGCTTTTTTGACAGATTAGATTTAGGATTAGAGTTAGAGTCGAAAGTAAAATGCATTATACCCAAGTTATATATATATTTAGAAAAATTACACAGTTTAATAATATTAGGTACCTTTGTATTAGATGCCGAATTACTTTTAGTCCCATAGTCTTCTAAAGGTTCTACTCCATTCTCTAACTTGGCTTTCTTTCCATTTTGAGATCCATTTAGATCATCTTTCCCTTTCCGTTTTGATGGGAGCTGAATGGGAAGTCCAAATTTTGCAAAAAGCAAAAGTCTTAAAGAATCCTCTAAATATTCTGAAACGATATCACAAGCATATCGTAAGTATTCTTCGGCTATTTCACTAAATAATAAAAAGAGTTTATTGTTCATCTTTCTTTTTATATTCTAATTATATATAGTCCCTAGTACATAAATTTATTTTTATCGAGACTTAAAAATGAATAGATAATAAAATCTTTATTTATAAATATGAATAATTTTTAAGAGAAAAATATTATGCTTACGATTTCTTTATTTCCTCAATTTCTGAATCGACTTTGAAATTAGACATAACAAAATTAGATGAAACAGCGGCTTCTGAATGGCTAATCTTTTTCAAAGAAAGGAAATCAGCAACTTTTCTCACTTTCTTCTCTAGCCATAAAAGAGTTTTTTCTTCAGAATAGCTGTAAACTTCAATATCACCAATTTCTAAAAATATAAAAAAAAAATCATCAATAAACATCTCAAAATTAAATAATACTTTAATAATAGTTTCGATTAGATTATCATTAAATACCTTTTTTGATTGCTATATTCTCCAATTGTGCAGCAGGTACTCGATTGCAAAATATATCAACAATTTTTGTAGAAGAAAAATACTCGAATAAATGATCTTGAAGAGGTTTTGCTTGTTTAGACTGGATACAAAATCAAAATATTATTAAAAACTTAAAAATATGTGTACTGATACTGATACTAGAAAATACTTTGGTACCCACTAGTGCAGTGGCCACTAGAAAATACTTTTTTTAGTAAAGTTTTATTCGTACCTTCATTAGGCATGGTAAAATAATAAATAATGGATCAATCTGTGTTGAAATTTTCATATCTCCATCTCTAACTACACTTTCATCAACGAACCAGCTCCTATTTAAACACAAAAATTAAAAAATGCATCGTATCGTATATTTTATAATACAATTTGCCCAAAACGTAAATAATAATGTTTGCATTTTTTCACCTAGTCGGTTGACTTTGTGTTAGAACTTCAAAAATGAAAAACTTTTGAATTTCTGGACTTTCAATGCAATTCCTTGTGTCAATAAGAAATATTGACTGCCTTCCATTTCTTGGATGTGGTAAATGTATTGCTTCAATATTTTCCCAGCCAATTAGCCTAATTTCCTTAGTGGCAAGAAATATTTTCCTTATTGAAGTTGAGGATTCTATTGCTACACAATCCTTATCATTATCTTCCTCCTTGTTTCGTCTCGTTGTCTTCTTTTTAGTAATTGTTTCCTCTTCTTCGTCGTCTACTTCTTCAACATCACTTCCTGCCTCTGACTCATTATCGGATGAGTTTTTAAAAGTTTTCTTCATATTCTAAAAATATAATACAAATAATAATTAGACACAAGTCAGTCTAAAATGGATAAAACTTCTTTTCTTATAGATTAGTAATAAAGCGTTAGGAACGGGAACTTCAATAAAATTCTTGAATCCATCCAGAAGAACTAGCAGCAATTTTGTCATGCATTATGATAATTAATTGTTATTGTACTAGTAATTTCAAAAGAGTACATAATTATATAATTTATAAGCCTACCTTACCTCCCTAGTTTTAGAATTGTCTATTTAGTACACACAAACTTATACAATATAGCTATACTATAGGATTCGATATTCGATAGCTTAGGTTTAGGTATGATATGATTCGAATTCGATTCTTCTGATTGAAAATTTTAAACAACTTACGAAAATAAAGTTGACAGTTGACGATGATGACAATCACAATTAAAAATAGCAAATGTCCAACTGCGGCCACTGCACTATGTATGCTGCTGAATGGTTAAACAACAAAAAATTTAAAAATTATAATTAAAAATACCAAAAAATTTAATTTTAGACATATAATAATATTTACCTCAGTTACTTCTCTTCTCTAGACTCTAGTAGGCCTAGCTAGGGTCTATAGGAATAGGACTTAAGGACTACAATGAGGACTTTTATTTTTTAGTTAGGATAAGAAGGTCGACGACAGGACAGGCAGGAGGACGAACGAAACGAAGCCGAAGAAAAGCAAATCCATACCGCCTTTTAATAAGCAAGTTTTATATAAAAAAAACTCGAACCAAAAGACAAAATTGCGAAAAAATCTACCTAAATAGAAAAAAGTTCAATTCAATCAAGAAATAAAATAAAAATTGTAAAGGGTTTGCGTTTGCTTGCGAGTGATTTAATTTTAATTTCAATTCGTTTAGTCCAGCTCTGATAAAACAGATTTTGGTCTCATCTTGGCATCTCATTCTGATACTCTATTAAAAAATTGAAGGTAAAATCTTGTTTAATAATGTAGGTAGTTGTGTTAAAAGTAAAATATATTCCTAATAAATAAAATAACATACAAAACAAATGGTAATTGTTTATTATATACCATAATTTTAATTTTTTTTAGTTATTTACCTATTTTTTTCTTTACATTTAGGTATTTACATTTACATATTTGTCAACAGGTTCGGGGGTGCAGCTGGTGAAATGTGACAAGCGAATGGTCCATTGTTAACTTCATCAGACTTCAGAGAGCAATAAGGTACTTAATTTATAATATAATTATGGTATGTACAGGTACAATTACATTTTGTTATTTGACTGATGACAAATTAGCCTTTTGATTTTGTAAGCTTTTCATTTACCTGCCTAATTTTTATTGTATAAATTATTATTATTAGGTAACTCTAGAATTAGACTATGGATGACAGAATAGAAGACATAAGAGTCCTTGAGGACTCGGTTGTGACCGAACATTTATTACCCTTTTTAAGCCAAGATTCATCCTCATCTTCAGGTGTTCTTAAGGGATTTATTCTAGATAATTCGCAAATTTCGCAGCAATTTACAAATTTTAATACAAATCAGCTGATATCAGCATCATTTCCATTGGATAATTCTAATTTGGTAAGTTGTTTTTAATGGCATTATCAATTTAGCTTTAAAAAAATATCTAGTTGCATTTTAGATTAGACTCTTTATATTTATATATTTATTTATACTGACAAATATATTGACAGGCTATATATTTATATTTAAACTTTTTTCAGAATCAATACAATTTTACTCAACTGCATCAACAGGAACCATTCCAAAGTTCATCGAGCACTATTTCTTCAAACAATTTTAATACGAATGTGAGTAATCAAGATAATGAGAATGAGAGCAGTATTCAATTACAACTAGTTCATATTCCTCAAAGAGCAATAATTCAAAATTTGAATCCAAATGGACATACTTTTATTGATGACAACAAGAATACCACTGATTCAGAGTTTAAATGTTCAATATGTTCAAAACAATTTTCAAAATTATCTCTATTAAACAAGCATAAACTGTTACATCTCGACGAAAAACAGTTTAAATGCAATGTGAGTACATGTTCAGCTGATTTTAACTTTCAAATTAATTATGATGTTCATATGCTATATCATGAAGCGGAACAAACTAATGTCTTAAAATGTAAAATGTGTCCAGAAAGTAAATTTACAAGACTTTGCTCACTTAAAACACATCTCTGTTCCCATATGAAGGACGATGATAATTTACTTTGTTTAGAATGTGGTGACGATTTTCCGAGTAAGGCACGACTTGACATTCATCTTGAAGAGCATAAAATTCAAACCAAAAATGTATATTCTTGTAATTTATGTAAATCAACTTTTAATCAAGCCTCTCTACTAAAAGAGCATAACAAATCTCATAGTACAATAAGACTGCAATTAAAAGATTTAAATTCTAAGAAAAGAAAAGTAAATGATGATATAAATGATCCAGCAGAGAAGAAAAAGAAGAAAATATGTGGAGTATGTGATAAGAAATTTTCAAAGCCTTCACAACTCAAAAGACACTCGTATATTCATTCAGGCGAAAAACCTTTTATATGTACTGAACCAGGCTGTGATAAAAGTTTTAACCAGAAATGCACACTTCAAAATCATAAATTGTCAATGCATATCAAATCAAAACCCTACTCCTGCCGTTTGTGCCTTAGTCAGTTTAGTCAGAAAGGTAATTTGAGGGCACATGTACTTCACGTACATATAGAAAATGCTAAAGCTGGAGAAAATGGAAAAGTTTTCAAATGTCCAGAATGCAGCTGTATATTTAAAAGGTTTTTTCATTCTGAGTTTGAAATATTTCACTCTATACATTTTTTTTATTTAATTTTAGATTAGCCACTTTAAATAACCACATTGCTAAGTCACATTCTGCCATTGTCAAACAAGATTCATTATCCGAAAATGAGAACTTTACAAGAGAAATAAATCAAAATCGAGCTATCACGCAATTGAACAAAGAATCTAATTTTTTGCAATCTTCCAATAAAGAAAGTGATAGTATTTCAAAAGAGACTTCTGGAAATATACAAAACCAGCAACAACAACAATCTGATGAATTAATTGCAGAAGCTAATCTAGTTCATAGTGATCCTGGAAAAAATAATCGTTGTGTTGTACGAATGAAAAGAATAGGGAAGATTAAGTATTCCATATGTCCATTTTGTTCTAAAATTTTCCGTAAGCCAAGTGATGCCTTAAGACATATTCGGTTTGTTTTTTAGACAATAAATAATACTAATCAACTATTGAATAAATTAATATTTTTCCCCAGCACCCACACTGGAGAAAAGCCATATTCCTGTCTCGTCTGCCAAAAGTCATTCGCAGTGAAATCAACTTTGATGGTAAGAAGAACATAAAAAGTATGCATTTTATAATATTTACAAACTATACAACTTGGTGTCAATTTTTTAATTTTTTTAAGAGTCATTCAAAAACCCATTCTCAAAAAGAGTTCGAGTGCTCAATATGTCAAAGGCGGTTTTCTTTGCAAAGTAGCTTGAAGTATGTGTAAAAAAATATATATTAATGCAAAAGATAATAATGTGTTTTAATTGCAATTGCTTATTTTATTATTTCAGCACACATATGAAAATTCACGAAAATAGTAAGCCATACCTCTGTGGGTATGGATGTGGAAAATTTTTCCGAACCCAGTCCCAAAGGAAAGTACACGAATTAAAAATCCATTTAAGCGTAAGAAATCTAATTAATTTATTAACTACTTGGTAGGTATATAATTTACTTTATCTTTGCATTACTTTTTAGTCAAATTTGTCAATTTCTGGAGGACGAAGAAGGCTCTTAAGGATTGGTGACATAAATACTCCTGTTCAATTACAAGATCCTTTAAAAATTACAGAGAATGGCCTTGTTTCTATCCCTAATCGTTCACTAAGTACGCTTATTTCAGCTCAAAGTGGAATCCAAAATAATGAAAGGAGATATAAATGTAACCAGAATCAATGTCTAGCTGCTTTTAAAAAATCTTCGCATTTAAAGCAGCACTTGAGGAAACACACAGGAGAGAGACCTTATACCTGTTCATTATGTTCACCATTTCGAAGTTTTGTTTCTTCTGGTGTGTTAAAGGGTCATATCAAAAATATACACGAGCGTATCAAAAATTTCACCTGTGTTATTTGTCAATTAACATTTACTACAAACGGAAGTCTCATGAGACACCGTATTTCACGGCACAGCACTCAACGTGATTTTTTGTGCCCTTATTGTCATAAAACTTTTAAAAGCAGCGTTGCCTGTAGAAAGCATATCAAGATCCACCGTTCTGATATTGTAGCATCCGAAAAGGCCAAAAATACATCCGAAATTAATCAAATTCAACCACAAATTAATCAAAGTTTTGAAAATCAATATGTAGCTTCATTTGATGGAGAAGAATACCAAGTAGAGCAAATTCATCAACAGACAAATGTTACTCTAGTTCAAGCAAATGAATCACATCAGTTTAAGATTAATAATGGAATGAATAACTATATTGGACAAGGAGAACCTGCAGCTTTACATCATTATATAATTAGTGGCGAACAAATGCATTTAATAGAAGAAGTAAATCAGAATAATATTCAACAACAAACGATGACTTTGGGTTATATTCCTTTAGAAGAGGATGTAAATCAAATAAATAATCAGCAGCATATAAATTTTGACCAATCAACAGAAGGAGTACAGCAAATACCCACAACTACTACTACTATTTTATTTAATAATCAAGAAAACCATGAAATATCACAGATAGCTAATTATGTTTTACAACTAAATGAACAAACCCATACAGAACAACAACAATTACAACAGAATGTTTTAGAAAATATCAATAGTGTAAATGAGCAACAACAAGTATTAGAAGATTCTCGTGAAATCCAAAATCATTTTAATCATTCTGAAGATAAAAATGCAAATTCTTCTGATCATAAGATAGGATCTACAACTACAACTAATAATAAATCGAATCAATGCCAATTTTGCAGCAGAATATTTAAGAAAAAGTCAGATTTAATAAGGTAAGAGTTTCTTATTGTAGTTTTTAATTTTTCATTTTTTATGTACAGAATATACCTATATTCTTTTCTTATTTCCAAAAATTCTGAAGGCATGAAAGAATACATACTGGTAGTAAACCATTTATTTGCACGACTTGTAATCGATGCTTCAGGGTCAAATCAACTTTAGGTAAATTATTTATTTTTTGCTATTCTATTTCAAGTTAGGTATAATGCGTGATAATTTTTTTCTTTTAAACTTTTAGAAGCACATAAAAAGGTCCATTTATCAGAGGGTTTGAAAATAACTGTTACCTGTCATATTTGTCAAAATAAATTTAGTTCAAAATCTTCTTTAAAATGTCATTTGAGGTAAATTTTTACTTAAATTATTATTTCACTTTAAGAGCTCTAGTCTCTAGCCAAATTTTAGATAAGTATTTCATGATTTCGATATTTATACCTTAGAGTTCATACAGGGGAAAAGCCCTACAAGTGTGATTATTTTGACTGCAAACGTACTTTCCGAACTTCAGGACATCTTTTAAACCATAAACGTACATCGCATTCTTCGCAAAATAATCACAATCAATCGAAACCCAATACAACTGCCATTAAAAGTTTACCACCTGTTGAAACCATCAAACAATCAAATGCTGCATTAGTATCTCCAAATATCCAACTAATTGGATTAGATGAGAATTTCTTTCAAAATTTAAGTAATGTAATATTTTTACCCAATCAAGATAATTCTCAAGATGAAGGCGATAACAATAGCAGTATTATTAATAAAAATGTTATAGTTGAATATCTGCAATCGAATAATATTAATATTGAATTTGGTGAATCACCAACAACACATAACCAAATTTCAAATTCTTCTACTCCTCCTGGGAAAAAAATAATTGAACAAATTCCTACAAAAAATCCAGAAGACGATCGAAAATGTTCCATATGTGGGAAAATATTTTGCAATAAATCAGCTAGAAATAGGCACGAAAAAATTCACTCTTTAAATCCAGCAATTTCTAAACCCCACAAGGTAATAATAGTTTAACTTAATACTTGAATTTAGTAGATAGTAGTAGATACTAGATACATAGTAATTCTTTTTTCATTATATTTTAGTGTCATATATGTCATGAATCCTTCAGTCAGAAAAATATTCTCGATTCTCATTATATTTTTTCACACACCGATGATAAAATTAAATGCCCCTTATGCGAATTTGGGACTTGCTCAAAAAACTCAATGAGAATTCATTTCAGTCGAGCACATCAGAATACTTTATGGTCTAATTATGAACTTGAGATCGACAAAGAAATTAAAAAGATTCAGCAAAATCTTCCACAAAAAATTTCAGCATCAACTTCAAATTCGAAAATTTTTAATAACAGTGATAAGCATAGCAATCTAGTCGAAATTCCGATAACGACTAAATAAAGTAAATTCAATTTGTTTATGAGATAGAAAATTACTTTTTTCTCGTTTTTTCAAGTAGTTCGTATTTTATTATTCATGTTTTTATATTTTATATAACATTAATATAATTTACTTGTGCTAATTAAAATCTATCTAACTTAAGTAGTAACAATTCCTATCGAAATCGAAATGTAGATATTATTATATTTTTTGGTCTTCACTGGTTTCCGTTTTTTAAATTAAGATAAAATGATAATTATTTATGTAATAAAAAAATCAAAGTCTAAATTGTAATATATCACAATAAAAAGTATTTACTATTTTTTATGCTTACGATTAATTATACTCTAAAATTTAGTAATATTTGATTTGATTATGATTATAGGTACCTAGGTAGATATAGATATTTTGTTTGTAATTTTCTCATGCGTAATTTGCTATTTACAAAAAATATTTAAGAATGATAGTAATTTCACGATATGAGATTTTTTTGATCTTTATAATTATCGTTAATGGAATGATCTAAAATGAGAATTGTGTTGTACTTTGTCGTGATGACGATGACTAAATTGGTAATAGGATATGGATATGACGATGAGTCACTGAACTCTGATCTTGTGTGATGTTCTAAATTTATATTTGCATTTTACATAATTTTTAATATTCCATAGCTCAACGTTACACCGATGGACAAACCGATTCCAAGGAACATAGTTACTATCGAAGAAGCATTTTCTTGTTCTTTTAATATAAAATAAAAATTGGTTGAAGTTAGTAAAATATAAGTATTAAAGAATAAGAGAATATAATATGCTTACCATCTCGAGTTACAGCTCTGTTTAGAAAAATATCAAATGAATATTTTATCGATTTTTAATAATCTATAAGTTAGGTAGGCATTTATTAAATTTCAAAACTTACTGTGGTGCATTCATAAAAACAAGATTAGCCAAGTATCCTGAAAATAATAAAATGTAGAGATTTTTAAATTAAATCTCAATTCAAAAGGGAAATATTTGATTTTTTTTATTAGAAAAAGATTTAAAAAACTTACCATTAGACATTCCAAAAAAGAAACTTATAAAGGTAAATTCGATATCATGGCTAAAAACAATGGGCAAAAGATTGTGAGGACGAGGGAAAAGGTTACACATAAGAATAAGTGGAATAAAACCGATTCTCAAAATTGAAAATATTAGAGTCCATAAACTATTTTTCTTGGGCCATTTTAGACTTCCACATAAAATCCTTCCAAGATAATCACCAATAGCGAAAATCAAAAAGCTGGTACATGCAACAAAGTATTTGTCTAAAAAATATTCAGATTTATTAGTTAGAATACATAAAATAAAAATAATACTATCTGCTTACCATTCCAGGTCGATGGAACATTCTGTGACACGACTAAAACAACCTGGTAAGAAAATATCAGAAGAGAATTAAAGACTGAGGAATATTATTAGCCAGTAGATATTTCAGTTATTTTATTATATTCATAATCAACACTCCTGAAATTGGGTTTTTTTTAGAGAAGTTCTTGTTTCGCGATCGGCATATTTGTAGAACATTTTAGGATTTTCTTACCAGTGTCGGGAAGGCTGCAAGAGTAACTACGAAAATCATCATTGCAGCCAAGGCTTCAATCCATACTTTTTTATAAACTGAAGCAAATGTATATGTCCGAATTACAGGTCTTATCATAGCCTCTGCAGGATAATCTTCAAGAAAACGAAAGCCACTCTTTTCTCCGGCATGGAATTTATAAAACAATGTCCTTCGTAGTAAAATTGATAAAATTAGTGATACTAAAATTGAAACAGATCCAAGTATAAAATATATGAATGCAGATTTGACCTATAATTAAAGTATAGACAATATCAATATTAGGTCGAGGTCATACATATAACTAGGTGGCTATTAAAATTAAATGATAAAAAAAATTACTTGATCTGCTGCCATGAATATTGATAATAAATTAGCTACAGCCGCAAAGATTCCACCAAGTGCTTGACCTAATATAATAAATCATTATCAATTATAAGTCACTACCAAGTGCTTGTCCTAATCACATTTGGAAATATACAAAGAAAGGAATTTAAATAGGATTATTTTCAAAGCATTGCAAAAACATCTGCTATTTAGCCGATAAATATAAATGCTTACCTGACATAGTCGCTATAAAATATAAAAAATTAACAAGTATATTAATCATCATATAAATAGTTAAACTTATTAATATTAAGTATATCTTATACCTACCTGTTGTATATTGAGGTGGAAATTTGGCTACGACACAAAGCAGACCACATTGAAAGAATGAAGCAAATGCTAATAAAATTTTCAATAAAATATTAGAGAATTTTTATAGGACAAGCCTAATTTATAAACTCACAATTCATTAAAACAACCGACACTAATGTAATTATGAAGAATTCTTCTTGCCCTGTAATTATACATTCAAATTAGCATTTAAAATTGTTCGCTTGTTTTGTAATAATATTAAAATACTTACAGCGGTCTGTATTAACTTCAACGAGAACAGTTGATAAAGTAAACATAACGAATGTCATAGCCAAGCTTATATAAATTCGAGTATTAGCTGAAATACTAGAAGAAAAAAAATATATTGTAAAAAATAAACACCAATTTATCACAGAAATGAATGATAAATTTTTATTTACTTACTATTTAGCAACCACAGCATTTACCATAAAAGTAATTGTTGAAGGAACATTGCTTGCAATGGCAAGATATGAAAAAAAGCTAGCCTGGAACGGTGTTTTTCCATGTTCACTAAAAAGTTTATGCTCACTATCTTCAAAATATTGAACTTCAGTAACTCCACTGTCTGTTATATTAACTTCTCGAAATTTATACATCCAGTACTGGAAAAAAACATCAATTAAAACACCAATACATATTACTCATACTCAAATAAAATACCTTATCTGCATTTATAAAGAAATTCCATGGTAGAAGAGTAGTAATTCCAAGAAAGTAAAATATTGCATAAACTCCCCAATACCTGAAAATTGAAATACAAAAAATTCAATTAAAAATGTGATACAGATTTTAAAAAATTATCATTTGTAATTTATTACTTATCAGGGGGTGATATACAGGTCACCAGAGGTGGTTTATCTTCTCCCTCGTTGTCATTATTAGGAAGAAATCTAATTAGGAATACAAGCAAATGAAAATTTTCAATAAATTAAGTTTTGTAAGTATGGAGAGTGATCGTCTCCTAACTGATTATGAATTTCTATCAATTGCCTAATTTTTATGTTAATTATCCTATTATACATATTATTGGTTTTTAAATTTAGAAGTCAACATTTAGAAGTCATTTAAAATTTAGACTCGATGAGTGAGTCAACATTTGTAAATTAAATTACCTACTTTGTAATCTGAATTTGTTTAACTCGTTAATAAAAAATGAAATCTAAATCTAAAATCTAGCTAGGAATTTAAAAAATATCAAAATGAAATCTTGAAAATCATTATTCTATAATCTATTAAGAAATTTTACCTGGTAAGATCCGTCTCTTCTTGCTCATCTTCATCATCGATAATGTTAATATCATCAGGTAGAATATTTACTGATGTCATATCTTAAGTTAAATAAATGAATATAAATTATACAAATACAATACAGTTAACAAGTTATATATCAAATATCACAAATAAATTTTGGTTTCAAATCAAACTTCAAACACAAAATTTACAAAATACAAATTGCAATTAACCTAGTAATAAGGACACTTGGGTGTTTTGCCTGACAAATTTTGCCAGACTTCGACTTCCACGACCAACTGACGACTGACGAAAATCCGATTTTGATCTCTTACATTTTCCAAGGTAGGTAAGGTATTAGTTTGTCAATCTCTCGAAGAAATGATGACGATATTAATATGCTAATGAATGATCCTCTAATAAAGTATCCAAAGAATCAATTTTGACCATTTATGGTATGGATATCTGAAAACATAAAACATAAAGATTACCAATATAGTTAATTGTACATATACATAAATAAAAAAACTAGGGTATATATTATAATTATAATCATAAAATTATAATAATATGACGCAAAGTTAAATAGGAAAAGAGGAAGTTTTTGCTTAAACAGAAATATCTCCATAAAGTACATTATATAGGCACATAGAAAAGCATTTAAGATTCATTCTAAATGGAAGATAAGAGGATTAGTCTAACTAATAAATATGTTTAATACTGGTACTGTAATCAAAAATAAGGTCAAAAATAAGGATTATAAAATTATGACTTACCAATATTCTGAAACAGAAATTTTGAAGAGCTCTGCACTGCTTCTGGAGAATGACTAATATATCAAATTAATCACAATTTTAATGGCAATTAAATTACGTCATTTATAATTTTGAGTAATTAACTAATTAATTACTTTTTTGATCACTTTTTGCTAATTTATTATTTTGAGGTTTTTTACATTTTTGTCAGAATTCTAATTCTAATTCTGAATTCAGACACAAATTCAGAATCAGCTGAAAGTTGAGAAGAAATAATTTTTTGTGAAATAGAGAAAGTCCATTGACTTTTGAGTATTTAGCTTTACTACCTAAACTGAATTTGAATGGCTTTTTTTGCAAACGTTTTGAAGGTTAGTTTTATGCAGAGCCTTCAGCTCTGAGGAACCAAAATATGACCCAAATTTTAAAATTCGTACTAAATACATGAGAAATTGATTACCTTGATCGAATTTTTCAGAGCTAATTGTGCTATATCAATCTATAGGCAGTTATATGATTCATATTTCCCATTTAAAATACATAGGTAGTAGGTCTCTTTTTCTACGAGATTTTTTTAACCTTTTTTAAGAAGCTTGACTTGAACTTTTGATTTTTTGGATCTACTGTACTATATAAGTTAATTAGGTACATATAATATTTAAAATTTATAATCTAGAATTGTGACTGGTACATAATATGTATGAAGGTAGGTACAGGTACCAATAAAAAATATTTATATTCAAATTGAAATATATCTTTTCTAATTACTAACTATTTTAAGGATATGAGTAGGAATAAGTAGTAGTATGTATTAGTATACTTTTAGTATCGTATCTCATAAATAATAAGATTATCAAGATAATTATGTAGGATACAATTACCTACTAAACATAACATAATGTATGGTATGTATTGCGAAAATCAAACAAGTCATGTTTTTTTAAACTCCTACTAATTGTTACTATTATTTCAAGCAATAAAATTGAAAGTAGAGGTAATAAAAATATTTTGAGCACAATTATTCATTTAATTGGTCATCAATTGACAGAATCCAGAGGCCCATGGAGGATTTTGGGCTTTTTTTCGGGTTAGCCCAAGCCCAGCCCAGGCCCATCCGGGCCTGGGCTGGGCTTGGGCTCAA
>JAQIXA010000453.1:0-43268 GCA_034699045.1 Nanhermannia cf. coronata Gr-Ori-00579
GCTAGAAGACTGAATACTTCTATAGAAGGAATAAATTTAAAAATTTTTTTCCTTATAAAAACCTCGAAATTTTTAATGGGTTAAACATGAAATCGATAGAGAATTTTACAGAGATCACGAATTTGACAATTGAATGCATCAGGAATGACCCGTTTAAAAGTTAGAGGTCAATTACCTCAGTATTTTAGTAAAAATAGCCCCGATTTCACAATTTTGACAGAATTTAATCCAGTCTAATCTAACTTTAGACAAAAAATATCTAAAAAAATCATATATAGGTATTTATTTCAAATTATCCCAGGTCAATGACATTTTCGAAATTGAGAACCTTGCAGGTTGACTTCATTATTAACCAAAGTTAAGTAAATAAAATGTAAATTTTTGAACAAATTGACCGAAACGTCAATGCTAACAAACGGTTCTCAACCTAGTGATCTACGAACAATGATCGCTTTCATTTCTAATTTTAACATGTTAATTTTTTAAAAATATGTAATCATTGGATTGGATATTATATTTTAAGTTAAAGTTTCGGCTCAAGCCAAACTCATACTAGCTTAAAATCCTTAGATGTTCATACTTAGGTATCGTATATGAGTATTTTCATCTTGACCGTAAGAACCTGACGGGATTGAGATAGAATTCTATGAAACCTTAACCTTATAGAGAAAGGAGCCTATAAATAAGCAAATTTCTAATTCTCATTGAATTTACTATCTCGAATAAGGAGCCTAATGAAAAAAGTACCTTCTTTCTAGGTACCAGAGAAGTAAAACTCTGTCCTTTAAAAATTTTGAAATCATTTATATCATCGTTTAT
Source organism: Nanhermannia cf. coronata Gr-Ori-00579 (assembly GCA_034699045.1). Taxonomy (NCBI): domain Eukaryota; kingdom Metazoa; phylum Arthropoda; class Arachnida; order Sarcoptiformes; family Nanhermanniidae; genus Nanhermannia; species Nanhermannia cf. coronata Gr-Ori-00579. Next base: position 820 of record JAQIXA010000453.1, read on the forward strand.
AATTGGCAGTTGGTATGTAATTATGACCTCAAAAAAATCTCTTCAGAATATTTTTCGAGATTTAATTCAGTCCCCTTAGATATCCAGTTAGATAAATTGTTTAGGTTGTAATTTTTAACTTTTCAATGTATGTGTCAGACTTTTTGTCAATAAATTGTTCTATAGCAACCAGACTTAGGAGGGTTAAGTACCTACTACTATATATCTGTAGACTATAGGCATGTCATAAGCTATGACCTGTCATATATCAAATTAAAATTATTTTTGCTCATTTATCTAGAAATATTCATACCCAGACTACTCGTATTACTTTATTTACGATTAATTCTCAGAATTGTTGATAAAAACAAAATTAAAATGAATACCTAGATTTGTTTTTAGAAATTAGACTCAAGTTCAAGACAAAAACTTTTCAAATATTGATATGATAGAATGTTTAAAAAAGTTTCAATTTATAGAAATAAATTGAAAGTCAAAAAACTCAAAACTTATATTCGTCCTGATAATTGTTCGAGCGAAGCGAGCAAATAATATTTGCTTTGATCTATTAGTTACTTTGTCGGTCTTTTGTTTGTCTGTCTCTGTCCAGAAAATAACTTGAAAACTATTGGATAGATTTTAACAAATTTTTTATGGGTTCCAGTTGTATCGTTTGAACAAAAATTTCAGATTACCTCATCCCTTACGGTGCTGTATACCCTTTAAGGGACCCCATGTTAATCAAATGGGAAAAATCGAAAATGAGTAAATGGTTATAGGGGCAATCTATAAAGGAAATTTCTAATTTTGACCCAGATGCTAACCTCGACCTGAAAAATTTGTGTAATTTGTGAATTGTTCAAGAGTTGTTAATTAAATCCTAGTAGTAAGTAGTAGGAGTAGAAGGCTTAAATACTTTGTATATACGGTACTGTATTGATATGTTGGTAGTAATAGTAATGTTAAGATAAGGCAAAAATTCTTTGAAATAGAAATTCTCAAATTCTCCAAAAACTTTACAGCCTCGGTTCGGTCTACGTCTTGGTGAAAGAAAGAATTAGTTTGAAAAAAAAGATAGCAAATGTAGACAAAACAAACTCATTTCTTTAGTTCTCTTCAGTTTCAAGTTGAGAATAATTAGAATATTTATGGTATAGTGTGTGGTATGGTATATAAGTATAAGTGTGGGAAGAAAACAAAGTAAGAAAAAGTGCTCAAGTGAAAGAATTCTTCAATTTACAGAGTAGGAGTAAGGAGATAATAGATTTCACGAGGTTTGGGAACTTTTTTCCCCCCTTATTTTTGAGAACAAGAATGTTCAAAAAAAAGTAAAAATAGAGAAATTGAAAGAACTTTTCAGGATCTTCAGATTGAAATAGAAAAATATTCGTATTCCAAATATAGATATAAGACTACAGACTTCATTGAATTATCAGTATTCAAAAAAAACTGGTAAATCTACTGGTATTAGATTAAAATGAATAATTTATAAAGGTATCTTTTTAGCAGGTACTTTTTAGAGTAGTATGGGTACTTACCTCACAAGGTGGTGGGTTACTTCTGTATGAGGGTACAATTTTGAAGGTAACAGATCCCCTTGCATCTCTCTGTATAGTGGTGAGAAATTAAACAAGAAAAATTGACATCATTAAAATTCTTTAAACGAGTTGTAAATCGATGCATAATCATGTACTATAAATATAAAATTTATTTTATAGGATACTGATACTTAAGTAGACATTTGTGTACTTTGTAGTACAAAATATCGATTAAATTTTGGCTCAAAGAGAGTCTGCTTTTTCAACTCACCAAACATAATTAGTATTCTGAAAGTAATAAATTGATCTCCCCACCTCCAACAAACACACATCAATTTAATCCCTTTCAGCATTATACTTTTGTACAAATATTCATACTATAGTACTAGTACTAGACTATCATGTATTATGTACAATTTAACACTATTCTATCATGTACTGATAGTTTAGTACTAGTTCTAATACCTACTATTGTAAAGCTAAGCATAAGTATTTGAAAGTTTCACACGTACCAACATGTTTTGCAATTGTTCTACACTTTGATTGAACTGAAAATAAAATTAGAATTTTTAGAATTAAAATAGGGGTAAAATATAGTGTAGCTAGTACTAGAGATCTTATACTTACTACGGGTAATCCATTTATCTCCCTAATTTCGTCACCCACATGCAAAGTCGCCTAAGAAGAAAAGTAAATTAAATTTGAATAGTTTAAATCGGACCAAATATCTCAAAAAAGTAGTAAAAAATACCTGTCTGTGTATCATACCACCGTGTAGGATTCTAGCTACCAGACATCGACCATCTTCGGTCTAAAAAATTAAATTAGATTTAGAATTTAGAACATTTTTATTTTACAGTTTGCTAAAATCAATTCTAAACAAGGATATCCATATAAGTGTATTTAAATCCTTATATCGGTATGTAAAGCCAAAATCTATAATAGGTTGTGTTGTGATCTGTATATTTGACCAGATTTGCCTCAACTTATTGTTATATTCATGTTAGAAAATATTTAGAGTTTTAGGACTAGTTTGTTAGGTTAGGTTATTTTTGAAATTATAGATTTTTAGTTTAGTACCAATATATAATGACATACTTTTAGAATATTTATCATACAATATGGTAGGTACTTAAAATAAGTTATTTCATACCAGTCGTAATGTGATTCCCATGGGCTCATCCGAATTCTTTTGAAATTGGACGAGTCTAAAATTAATAACAGTAGCAGTAGTATAATATATAGTCGTAATATAAATAGTAATAAGTAATAAGATACTTACCTCACACGGGTCACTTGTTGTTCCAGGTCACTTTCTGTATCTTCATTGTTAATTCCATTCAAGTAAGGATATAGGGCTGGAGGGGTGACACGGATTGCTAAAATTCAAAAAAAAATCACAATTATCACATATTTAATACAAAGAACTATATTCAGAATTTTGAATTCTGAACATTTCCACAGAATAAATTAAGTAGGTACTATCTGTTATATACCTTCTTCGCCATACACTTCATGAGCTGCGACATCATGTGCGGTTAAAACACCCTGGAAAGAATACAAAAAAAAAGTTAAAATCATAAGAAATTGTCAAACATTTAAACTTTTTTTTCTCTTTCTTTTCAAATCTAAAACTCAAAATCAAGAACATTTCAAATCCCTCGAGAGAGACAAGGAGATCAATACTTTCCTCGTCTAAAGTCTAAATCCCCAAGAAATTGTCCATGATATCTAAAATGTATTTTTTTTGCCCATCGCCGCATTCACATTTTCAAAATATCGACCAACCATACTACAGATATACCATTCAAAAATACTACTACATACCTATGTATATAGTACTAACCATGAATTGAGATATATGCCTCGAAAATAAAGTAATAATTTCACTGACAAAAACTTCTGACACAAGGGTAATATATATAGCAATCTAACAATTGGACTTTGTTTTTCTAGTCTAGTCTAAAATCTCACATGTTTACCCCTGTGTGCTTATGTACAAAATTATAAATTATTGCCCACATAGGTAAGGTACTAATGTATAGAGTACTATCAGTAGTCTTATAAATAAAAGTTCTAAGAATAAGTATAGGTAATCTCTCTTATCTTTTTGGTAAAAAAAATGATGTATTTTGCTTGGAAAAATCAAGACTTTTTATTGCTCTATTTGTCAATTGTGCCCACGATCAATACGACAGTCGCTTAGACGAGCAAATGCAAACTCATTCATTTAATAACCTAAAGGCATCACAAAAAACTAAAAACTTTTTTTTTTCTAAAAAATATTCTATTACTCGTTCTGGTACTTTTTACCATTATATATTTATAGTTCTTCTTTTACCAACAAATTTAAATAAAATACCTCAAAAGTATAAAATTTTTTCTGGAAAATACACAACTATTTTATCTACCTACCGATTCTACCATTATAGTACAGCTAAACTTCTACATAAGGAACTCGGATAAAATCGCAAAAAAGATACCTACTTATGCTCAGGATCAGTCCTATCTTAACATTGAAACTTTTTGAAATTTTCTGAGCTCTCAAGAGACATCTCAATAGGCATAAAGATTAGTTACTTTATACAGAAGTTTTACTATAGAAAGTACAAAACATACTCATACTTTTTCTAACTAAACTGAACGATTATTATGCAGGGAAATTCTGTCAAGATTTTCCAAAACTAAAAGTAAACTTCAAAAAGTCCTCGTTTCGCTCGGTGACTCGAGACTCGAGATTTTTGAATTTCAGTTTCAGTACAAGTATATCATTTACCTATTCTATAAGTATTTACATACATAACAGAAGTATTCTATCCGTAATGTGAGGGTAAAAGTACAAAAAAACTTTTATTTTATACAATTTCACTGTAAATACTATCAGTACAATTCTACTACTATAATAGTACCTACTATCATAGAAGAATAGAACATTATCAAAAGGATATAAATGTAAATAAAATTCAAATAGTTAATATGGATAGTACTAGCCTGCTCGCATATTTAAAGAGATATAAAGCCCTTTATATCATCATGCCTTACAAAAAATTCACATCGAACACGTAATATTGCATTACATGATATATTTTATCACCTTTAAAGATAGGTAGATATTAGCAAAGAAAAATCTCAAAATTGTTTTCGGAAATTATATATTAATAGTCTCAAAACTATAAAATTGCAATAAAAACAAGAATTTTGATTATATAGGTAGGTAGTAAAACTTTAAAACCTCAAAACCTCAAGGTTCCAAAAGTACCCTACCCTAGCTATTGAATTTAGGTCAAATTATAAAAACTACCATACTTTTTTATTTGTAGTTCTACTCGTGGTTAGTACTCACAATAAGCTGATTTGTAGTCTTATATATCAGGCTATCGTGATGATTATAACGATCTTTAATTTTTTTTATCGGTTTAAGTTTTGCTTAGCAAGACTTAAGGACAATGCAAATTTCAAAGCCACTCACCCAAGAGACTCTCTACCTACCAGTTAGGTAAGAAACTCGTTATATTTGCTAAACTGAGTTATTCACTTTTTTTCAAAAAATGGTTGAGAAAGTTATCTACTTCAGTCGTGGAAAAAATCTCAACTTTCATATAAACACAAATATATATAAGAAAAATGCTGCTTTACATCGTAATATAGTACTGTACTGTAGAGTATGTACTTATTAGATATAACAATATTGTAAAAAATAAGAAATAAAGATATTTTTTTCTACTTTTTACTTTTCTGAGAAACCAAAAATTCTACTTCTTCTGGTAGGTACTTATGAACCTGAACCTGATATAAAGTACTTTTTCTACTCTACTCGAAGGCGATGAGAATTTTTAGTACGTTACATACATACACATGTATATACATACACCATACACTCATATATATACATATGTATCTGTATTAGACAAAATCAGACAGTTAAGTTGAGTTACAGGCGAAAGTTTCTAGGTCAAACTGAATTCGAAGAAGAATAGAATAGAACCGAAATCAGCATTAACTACACATATATTACTACCTACAAAAACAGATAGTTAACTCGGCTCTAGTACTCTAGTATCTCTAGCACTCAAATATGGTACTTGTTAAATATACAGAGAGGTTTTTTATTCTTATCTCAGGATAAAAAGTTTTTTTAGCAAGATAGAAAAAAACCTACTTGTGCTACCTACAAAATCAGAGGGGAAAATGAAATTTTCTTACACCCACCTTCGAAAATGCTAGTCTAATAACTAGTACTTGTATAAATGTAAGTACTTAGCTGTACTTAAGTACTACTGTATAGTATGTGAGTATGCGAGTACAACCCTGCCAAAACTTCTAATAACTCGAAAAAGAAATCGAAAAAATACTGCTACACTCGCTTAAGGAATTTTGAACGGACACATTTTCGCATCTCTCAATCTACGATACTTTGAAGTTTTAGTCTTTAATCTAATAGTAAACCTGAAACTGAAACCTATGGATTTATGCAGGCTAACTAAAAAAAATCATCTCGAGAGCTCTTTATTAATTATCATATAACGGTAAAAAAAGGATCAAAATTGGTCATGACAGTCTCAAAAGCACACAATTTACAACTGGAATTCTTCGAAAATACGATAATTCTTCGATTTCTTTGCAAATATTGACAATTTTTATTAAAATTTTGAATTAGGTATTTGCAATACCTAGTTCTTTTCTTTCAAATGAATTATCAAGAGATTTGTACTCTAAAAAAATTCAAAAAATGTGACTTTCTAATATTGTGCGAGCTAATGAGAAATAAAAGTGTGAAATAAAAACTTGTTTTTCCCCCTGCTTTCCATGGATGAATATATACTCATTTCCCGAGTCCTAATTCAAAATTCCTCCACATTAGCCCAAAAAAAACCTAGAATACTCGTAGTGTAAGTAAAAGTAGAGTAGTAGAGTATAAATAAGCCAAAAAAAATCCCGAGTCATGCGATGCATAAAAATGAGAATAATCTCATTAGAACTTTGTCTGTTCTGTTCTGTTCTGTTTTTTTTTCATTTGATGTTTCATATCATGTATCTGTAGTACTGTATTAGTTTCACCAAGTAGTCAAAGACTTACTATTCATACCAGCATATCACAACACACACACTTATTTATCTCTCAATTTCAAATAAAGTCTCTCATCATATAGAGGTAAATAAAGGATCAAAATTGGTCATGACAGTCACAAAAGCACGCACTCTTCAACTCGAATATTTTGCAAAAATGCGAGATTTCATCGATTCCTTTGCAAATATTTACAATTTTTATAGAAATTTTGACACTTTTTAGGGTACCATACCTGCCCTTCTGGGAAAAATTTGATTTTTAGAGTTATAGGGCTGAAATATGGACCAATAGACAGACCAATAAAACAGTATTGTACTGAATCGACTTTTTCTTCTGTCGGACTAGTGAATGATTACTAATCGTAATCTTAAATGTAAAAAAGTAAAAAAAGCCAAATAATGTATCAAGTAGGGTACTGTAGATATACTAGATAATCTGTAGTATCAGTACCTATAGGTAGTCTATAGCTTTTCAACAATGAAATATCGATATAGAAAATTACTCTAGATCTGAATTCGAGGTTATTTGACTGCATTTCTCTACCCCTGTGCATCCATAAAATAAAGCATTAATGCTTATGAAAGAAAGTTCAAAATATCTTTTAGGTTTAGCTGCTAACCTAAAAGATATTTTAGGTTAGCAAAAGTATATGGGTATTTTATTGATTTAGATTTAGAATTCCGATTTCTATGCAATTTTTTCCAATCCTATCTATAATTCAAATGAATTGCTTTTCCCTGACATCACCCCTATTCCTCTATACCCTCAAAAACTTCAAAACTATTTATCTAACTCGAGTTTTTTTCTCATCTACATCTACATCTACTACCTACTGGTATTTACCAGCACAGAATTCGGAAAAAGTATTTCATCCTAGTACGAGTAGGTACTATATATATCTAAAAAACTGATAGTACCTACCTATTTACGAAAAAGGTAGTTGTATAGAAAGCATCATTATCTCTGCTTATTTTCCTGTCTTTCTTCAAAATGTAATTTAATACTAATATCTGAATCGTAAATTGAATCTGAGATCTAATTGCCTGCCTTTTTTATTTACAAACTTTCATTAATTTCTTGTCTAACCTTTGTAGTAGTACTTTACTACTACTTGTAAGTAGAATCTATAGTATATGCAACTCATATTACGACAACAAAGGCTTCAATTCACCGTGAAATCGAAAAAAAATTCACAATTTACGATATTATACCATTGTACAGTAGTAGGTAATTCTTTGAGATCGGTGTTGCTGATATGAACGAGTTGAACTCTTTACCCTTTTTCCTATTTGCTAAATTGGCAAGCAAAGTAATCCTATGTTATGTAAGAAATTTTTTTTTATTGTAATAACTTAGCATTATCTTACTTGACCATTGAACATTAATTCTATTAGTATGTATTCTACCTACCAAAAAATTCAAACTAACATCCGCAACTAATTAATTTATCCTTAGAAAACCATGCCAAGGAATTGTAACCAGACCTTCTAAAGTCTCAATGGCTCCTGCTAATCTTTCTCCTGCTAATTTTCCTAATTGCTAACTTTAAGGTTAGGTTAGGTTGAATTAGGTCAGGTTAGGTTAGGTTAGGTTGGATTATGTTAAGTTATGTTAGGGTAGGTTAGGTTAAGTGAGATAAGGATCGTTTTATTAAATTAGCAGGAGAAGATTAGGAGGAGCCATTGAGACTTTAGCAGGATTAGCAGGACTGGTTGGGTAACAGCCTAAAAAATCGAAAAATTATTTTTTAAATTCAGAATTATCAAAATTTTTATCAAAATACAAATTCAGATTGAATTTCTAATCCAAAAGTTATTAAAATTTTCTCAAAATGTCAATTACGGAGACTATAATTGAGAAATTAATAAGTATTTTATGGAATTTCATCAACCCTTGTTAAAAGAGACAATACTATACTCCAATTTTAAGACTAATAAAATGAATTTTTCTGTTAAATAACATAGCTAGATTAAAAAAAACACAAACAAAAAATCAAAATGCTCAATACATATCTATTGTATTCCTAAAGAAATACAAGCAGGATACTAACACTACTAAACTAATGTAAATGCGTAAGGGTAAATCTTTCTTCCTATCAAACCAACCAAATAACCATATCTTTTTAGCATTTGCCAAATAATAGATAGATAGTGGAAAAGAGTACAATTGGTCCATATTCTATACTGGTAAGATTACTAGTTTGTAATACAATTTATGTAATGTTCAGAAAAAGAAAAAGTGAAAGTGCAAAGTAATGTAATGTGATCTTTGGCAAGAATCTAGCATCTATACTTATACAGATAGGAGAAAGCACTTTTGCTCATCCGGTACGTCCAAACATAAATAAATATAAATACATATACTTTTGTACTACTCGTATATCGAAAGATAAATAGATATTTTTCTCAGAATTGGAGATGCTCATATATATATATACTTACAAGTATATACACTAAGAATAAGTACATCGTATGTTTGTACTATTCAAGTTACAAGTAAGAAAAGAAAATTCACATTCAGTGGTCTTGATGTTTAAATGGGTTATCGATGGATGTTCTGCCATTGAAATCCAAACTAAATGTGTACATTGATACTTTACTGTACAAAAGAGAGACGAAAAAAAAAGCATCATCGAGAGATCGAGATAAAGTTAGATGGACAAGTCTCAAACTCGAGTAGGAGATCAGTAGAGTAAGATCTGTCCAGTCGAGTGAAAGAAATTATAGGAGAAATGTTGAAAAGATATTTTCAACAACCCATTCGTATCGTCAATGTTTATTTATATACCTACCTTATAAAGGGGAAATTCAAAGGTGTTCGGACTTTTTAATAAATGTGAAAATATCAAAATTTCCATTCCAAAAAATCATCAAAGAACTAGATCTTTTACTTATTAAAGGCCAATTTCAAACCAATTTTGAGCTACAGATTTTAAATTATAAAATTCCTCGAGTAAATAATCAAGGAAAATAATTCAATCCTAATCTAATCCCAAAATCGATATAACTTAAATGAGCAAATCATGACTTTCTAAATAAGATACTTCTTTTTAAAGAAATTTTTAAAGAAATTTCTTTATAAAGTACAAATAATATATCCTTGAGATAGGAATTGCATGTTAAATAGCCTCTTTATAATGTACTATTCTCTACAAAGTACATTTTTTCAAAATAAGAGTACCTACCTTTACACGAGTATATAAATAAAAGTTCTAATGCAAAGTAAATCAAAATCTAGTCAAATAAAATCTAATTAAAAGAGAAGATTTTTAGACAACAGGTTTTGTATTACATATTACATATAGGTAGTAGGTAAAAATTACTTTCCAGCTTCAAAGTACTTTCATTTGAAACCTAGAAAATCAAATCGGACTTTTTGTGAAATCAGATATCCTACCATTCTTTAGTTTATATTACACTCAAATAAGTAAAAAATAGTTGCTTTTGTCAACCTCAGCAAATCTACAATCTACAAATAATCAATCAAAATTTTGGACAATTGAATCATTTGCTTGCCAAAGGCTACCACTACTATACAGTATCTAGAATCATTTGCATTTTCTCCCATTACTACAGATACGAGTATCTACTATAAAACTTTACAAACTTTACTAGACTTGTATAGTTCATAGTATTGGTTTGGTAGGTAGTAGATAATGTATTAAAAAAGTGGGTAAAGGTAAATTGAACATGTGTCCCATACTTTACTTTCCTGTAAATCTAGGGCAGAATGAATTTTTCCCGAGTTGGTGAAAGCCGACAGGAGAAAGTGTAAGGGAAAGTCGGAAGAGAGAAAGCATTCGAAGGGCTATTCGAACGCCCTACTATTGCCACAGAATATCCGGCAACTTGAAATAAAAAAAGGGGGAAATTTCAAGGCTTACTTTCCTATACATATCTGCCTATCTAGTACTCAATACCTAAGTATGTAGCAGTATTTAGTACTAGAATATATCTATAATGTAAAGAATGGGGGTACTTATAAAATGAATATAGCAAGAGAAAACCCATCCTTCGGATCGTCATAGAGACGGCCTTCGGATGCTGAGCCGCCCTCTTGAAAACTGAAATCCCCCCAGCATTCTCGGGCTATATCGATCCCTAAAAAACCCTATAAATATAGACATTCTATACACAACTAGACCCATATACATAATGTACATACTTACATTCACTACCTACACTGTACTAGCTATAGTAAGTACTTATACTTACAAATAGAAGGTCTAACATCACCTCGAATTCGAAATTTCAGATCTATCGATGTGCTCGCGCAAACTACATACATATATACGAGAAAGTAACACTTCAGTAAAGTAAATAAAATATTTTCCAAATTTTTTGAAAATAATTGTCAAATTCTTGTTAAATTATTACCTATGTACAAAGCATGTATCTTAGACCGTAGACGTAGTACTACATGCATATTAGAAACTTTTATAGTCATTATATTACTTGAGAAAGTTGCATTGTTATGATTAGCTCATTTCTTTAAAAAAATCTTAAAATTTTGTCAGAGAATTAATGAGCTTTCTACAAGAGATATTTTATGATCCTCATTTCGTGCACCTAGATACTTTGATTGTAAATAAATGATTATGATAGGCTAAAAGTTTTCTTGTATGAAATGTTACTTGTAGATCTAAAAAATATCTATTCTTTCTCTCACTATTATGTTCCTAGAGTCCTATACTATAAGGATACTGTTGCTATTGCTATTTCATTGCATTTATGCTTTTTGCCCAAGGTGTAGGTCCAAGTTGAAAAAGATATAATGTAATATGAACCAACAACTAACCAAAAACGACCTTTTTTCCTACCTCGTACATACATACATATACACACGATAATACAAGTCCTCTTGAGACTCCTTTATCCAAATACATTTTCCCCAGAATTACTACAATCTACCTGTGACCATTCTAGATTAATAATATACCTGATACTATAACAAGTACTCTGGTATGTATGTTAAAGTATAAACTTTAATAGCCAGTAGTCAGCATCAACGAAATCGAGAAATAAATGGCCAGGTACTACCTCAGTGGTAGTTGCTTTCAAAATGAGCTCTCAAACTTCATTGTCTTTCCACTCTGCACTTTCTCCATAAAGATCCAACTAACTTAATAAGCAAGTACCTACTGTAGCATACAAATATGGAGAAAATAAATAGGACACTAAATGCTCCATCCATTCAATTCGTAATTTGTAATCATCAACTTGATTTCACCCAAACATGACATGCCTTCTTTCTACCTTACTCTTTTATTTATAAAATAAACCAAGAGGTATTAGAATCATATAACTAAAAAAAATTAAAAATGGAAATTGTTTGTGAAAAAAAGTCGCGAGGTTTTTAGTTTAGCCAAGTGAATTTTTTTTTAGTAGATATGGTATTAACGAATCAAATAGGCTAAGACAGATAATGTAATGATCTACTATAAAATAGGTCCTATCCCTTTTTTTAATATTTTAAGCTGATATCTGTATTCTAAATTTTACTAAAAATAAAAAGCAAAAAAACTCGCATTTTGAATTTTTTCAGAATTTTTTTCAAAAATATTTAGTATTTGGTTATTGATAGCTTATAAAATGTTGAAAAATAATTTTTCTCAAAAATTCAGAATTTATACAACCCTGTAGTTTTACAACTGTAAGGCTCATTCTGGTAATTCTCATTCTGGTTATCTCGAAATTCAGAATAATGGACCAACCCGAATGTGAAATAATATCTTATCCTGAGTCCTCTGGTCTAGGTAGGATATTTACCTAATACATAGCAAGTATAATCGATTCCATTCAAAGCAAATTCAAAATTCAATAGAAGTAGATATTAGCTTTGTGAACCGTAACTCGGAACTCGAATGATCTCACCAACTTTAAACTCTAATGTCATTCGAGTCATATCCTATCATTTATCATAACTTCATATCAAATACTCTATACATAGTAGGTACGTTAATACGGAGTAGGTATAGTAGGGATCTAAAATCATAAAATACTCTAAATATTAGAACAACAAAATTTCAATTAATTAACCTCAAAAGAACTCTCATTTCAATTCCACATGGTTAAACCCATTGTCTGATTAATAAATCCCCTTCAAGTATTTCTCTGATCTTTTTTTTTGTTCTTTTTACAAAAACTATTTAATTTTTCATAGGCAATCGACACCTTCTTAAAAATTAATCCTAGACATTGTACTTTGTACTACTAGAATAGCTTTGCTAGACTTTACTTGAGACTTAAAACTTGAGTATCAATGTTCTTTTTTTTATCCTGGAATCCTGGAAAGAATTAACTCTATCAAAATTTCACTTAAGTCCCCGCCTACCTTTTTACTTTCCTTTGGCCTTTGAGTACCAGCTTTTTTTTCTCTCTCTAGACTTTTATTTTTTGCTTTTAAAGATTTCACGCATTACACATTCTCTCTATCTTTCTAGATAGAGACTTTTTTTTCTGTTCTCATTTCTTAAAGGAAATGTAGCACCTCAAGAGATTTCCCTCTCTTTAATCGAGCAAGGTAAATAAATAATTTATTTTAACTTAGAATTCAGGAAGGTAACAAGTTACAACTCAAGCTCAAGGAATTCATTTACTCACTCAAAAAGATATCTTAAGATGCTGGAATTATTATTCAAAGTTGAGATTAAAGATAAAGATAAGGATTCATATAGTATGTTCTATGTACCTAGCTAAATTACTTATCTTTAGAATTAGATATACCTTTTAGAGCTTAAGCTCATTTCTCAGATTTCAAAATCTTCAAAAGTAAGGATTCATTAAAGTAGAAAAAATAAATAAAGACTCAAAATATTTGCATTTTAAATTAACTACACTAAAAATATCTATCTAAAATTCTCTGTTTTAAATCTTAACTAGTATTAGCCCCTATCTACGATAGGCGGGGATTCAAATTTTTCCAAAATTTTCGGTTTTTTCTATAAAAAAAAATCGATTTTTTCTTTAAAAAAAGCAATTTTGGAGTTGAAGGAGTGATTTTGAGCTACAAATTTAACATTGATTTTTGTTGACAGAGTATTTGTTCGTTATTATAGAGATGATAATAATCTACCTACAATCTTCAGACAATATAACAAATATGGCATATTCTCATAAGAGTATCTATCTACATATATTTGACTTGCTTCGATTTTGCATCCAAATTATTATACCTATACAATAGCTATAACATTAAAAATTATCTAAAATCAAAAAGCACCATTCCTTAATGCATAATCAAAAACCATAATGCTGATACGACTGCGGCTAATTAAAGGTGCCTAAATATTCTAAAGATACTTTGTAATGAAATTTTATGTACTTTTAAATGAATTTTAACTGGATTTTAAGTAAATAAAATTAATGAGAAATGTAATCACTTGTTTAAGGAAAACATTTTTCGTGTAATTTTCTTTTGTGTATCTTTACTTGTTCTCATGTCTCGTATTAAAGTGGAAAATATTACAAATTAATATTTTGAGATAGCAAATTTTCTTGCTTCAAGCCCTACTACTATATGTATAACTAGGTTAAATAGTTACATAGGATAATTTCAGTAATTTTCGTCAGCCGTCTGAGCAATCAAAATCTAAGATACTGGAATTCTGCTGATATTTCTTGAGCAGTATTTTCTTGGCCCAAACCCTTGGGAATCGACCATCCTTCCGATCCAGTGCCCCGACACCATTAAATCAACGAGTTTTAGCTTTCAACTTTCTCCTCTTCTTTTGAGTCTCTTCTTTGAGGATAAAACTGGAATTTCGTTAATTCTAATTCTCAACCCTCCGCCTTTAATTAATGAATCAAACATATTACCCCTTTAACTACCAACTACCACTATCAAACCATACACGTATATTTCTAATCCCTATTAAATTTTATCTACTACTATATTTTACAATAAGTATAGATACTTATTATACTTGTAGGTATAGGTCGTTAGAACATATGAAACTACATAATAATAAGTAAATACATAGTTAGCATAGGCTTATTCTTAGTAAGTTGGGTAATTAACTTAACTCAACTACTAACCGAGACCCAGGACTTGGAGAGAGAACCAATCATAAACTGCCTTATGTAATACAAGATAATATATTGTAATGGACTAAATTTGCTAATTCAACTTGTCTGCGGCCCCCAAAAAGCCAAAATCAACGTAGGGGGTCTTAAACTCAAAAACAATAGATAATGAAACTATACCAAAAATACTACACTTTATAGAAAAAGCAAAATTTCCCAATTTTATTCAAATTCCAAAACTCCGATATATGTATAGGGTGATTCTAACCATAATCTTTAATTCTACCCATACTTTCTCCAGAAGAATCCAGAATTAAACTAAAGCAAAATTTCTTATCTACGGTCTACAGCAAACAGGTTCATATGAAATGAAATCTGATTTCAATAATTTGGCACTTTTCCTAATGTTAAACTCAGCAGTATACTCTAGTACATTGGCCTAAAATAACTTTCTCCGAATCTCGACTTTCATCATAAAATGGCTAATAAATAGGTATGAGTATTCTTCAAAAACTTTCATTTTCAATTTCAACCGCAAAACCTCAAGCTTAGCACTCGTCCTGTAGTATAATACTCTTAAAATTATTTTTGCTGATAAGGGAAATTACAAGTTAGTAGGGGAAACTTCCCCCTATAAAATTTAAGCAAATTGTAAGATAAGTGAAAGCACATAATAATGTAGCAGTATTCAGTATAATATAATGGCATTAAATTATCAGTGTAAGTGTAAGTAAATAAATATGTTAAGAATATGACTAGTGAATAAAAGTCATTCATTTGACTCGACTCGAGCTCGTCAAAAACCCCACATTTTGACTTTGTAAAAGGATCTTGCTGAATACACGAATATGTCAGGCTTTTTTCTCTCAAAGAGATTCATACTTTATTTCCCAGGAAGGACAAACGTACTCTTAAATATTTATATTATGACTTGTTGGTGGAAAATGGACCATTCCATAAGCTTAAATCTTAAAAAATCTTTGAAATTTTCTCAGATGAATGTTTTAGAAAGCAAAACATTTATGTCCGATCTGACTTTTACGAGTATACTACGAGTACTTCCGTTCAACTTTTCTTTATTTTTAACGTAAGATTTTTAAAAAAGATAAAAAATGGTCCTTTTTCTCTTGCCTTGCCATTTATTACATGTATAAGTAGTATGTATAGCTCAAAGTCAACTGAAAAACCAACACAAGATGAAATATTACATTATACAAACCACTGAGAACTAAACCATAAATAGTATATAGAGAATATAGAATGTAATACCATACATAGGAAGTATATGGCATAAAGTAACATTAAAATTTCTCTTTACTCAAGCTCTCGAGTTCTTTTTGCATGATAGATTTAATATTCAATCCATCATAAACATAAGTACCTAGTATCTACTAAAACTAGTACTAGTATTAGTACAAAAGCTAGTACATATTATTAGCATGTACACAGGCAGCAGGAGATCTTCTAAAAAAATCTTTTAAAAAAAGCCTACAAGTCTCTAGTTAGTAGTTAGAAACACACTAAAATATAAACCTTTATAAGAGATGTCAAGAAATGGAAATAAATGTATGCAACAAATGAATTTAAATTTCCTTAAATACACAAAAAGTACCCATTTCAACTACTATCTACGGTATACTACCTACTAGAAAAGATGCTTAGTCTACAGATACTAATCCTAAGAGTAAGTATACTAGTACCCTCATAATAGTACTTACCTAGCAGTTTTTATAGGTACATTATTTATTGAAATGTAAAATTACAAACTTTCGAGCTTTAATATCTCCATTTCTTTTAATATTACTGGCATACATACTTATATGTACCCTACCTAACATACTAGATACTATTCTGTAGTATGTATGCAAACTGAATTTTTTTTGCAATTTACAAAATAAAAAAAGCTGCTAAAAAGACTATGCTACTAATATTTGTTACTGTTCTTATATATTATAAGTACCAGTAGGTACTTATAATACTTAGGCCTAGTAGTAGAGTAGGTAAGGTAGTACTTATGAATTTGATATCTTCTAGTTTTAGATTCAAGCAATTTTTTGAAGTCTTGAACAGCCTCTGATTCTGATTACATATATGGATATGAAGGGTCTCTCTCTCTCTCCTCGTAAGTAATATTTTAAGTAGCTTGAGGCAAATTGAAATTCCTTTTCATCGTATTATTTTATTCTAGATCTTCTTATGGTACTTAATACCAATACAAGTGTATACATATGTGAATACCAAAGTGCTTTCAAGTTAAGAATATAAAATTGGTTTTTAATAGTAATCGTAATCATGATGAGTACCAGTACCAGTACTCGTACAAGTAGAGTAAAAACAAAAAATACTCTGCTTCTTTTCCTACTTTTAGAAAGCAATTCTTAAGAGGATTAAATGTAGGTAATATTATTATTACTACTGGTATTTGTATCTTTTTAATATGTAGGTACATAAGTACATACCATAGTATCTGTAGTACTTGCTTATGTGCATTTCACATTATGAAGAATACTTATTATGCAAACAATAAATTAAAATTAAATCCAAACGATTAATTTTAATAATAATGAATTCTCGTGCATACCCCCTTAAAAACTTATGTCAAATGAGAATGAGAGTTGAAGAAAGTTCCAAATCTAAATTCTAAATGTAAATGCTTTTACTAATATAATATCAGTATAATAGTACTACGAGTACTAGAGCATTTCTACTTTTGATACGAAAAGAAAGACAATTTCCTTTTCAACTATCTGTGTCAGCTATTAATGTTAAAATAATACATAGTTTTACAACCATTACATAATATGTACTACTGGTTCTATTGGTATGTTGCACAAAGGAATGTAAAATGTTGAATGTTTTCGTAAATTCGCTCTCGAATGTAGTGGCAAAAACCCATTTAAATTTCCGAGGACATCAACAGAACTCATTTTTCAGAGCCCTGAGATTTGGTAGAAAAAAGGACTTGTATGTAAAAGTATAATCTATATAAATAAGATCGTTAGTACGACATTAAAAACGCAATACATAGCTTTACAAGGCTTATACAGTGAAATTTCTATATAAGGTACTCGCTTGAAGCTTAGATACCTTAAAAGGTAAGTATCTACTAAAAAGACCTTCGTAAATATTTTATACATAAATTTTGCTTTAGTTTGTAACTACCAGGCACATTTTGACTATTTTAGATATTTTTAAATGTCAAAATTTTAAAGATCCGGAGATTTCAAATTTTCTGTCAAAATGTAAGGTTGGGTAGGGTAGATTTTACCCATAAACATCATGTGAGAAAAATGCCTGATTTTCTACAAACGGGTTACATTATTCTGGAGTATGTAAAGTAATATGATATGAAATGGATGCTGATTTCATCACTATAAAATAAATATTACAAAAGGAAACTAGGCATATGAGAGAAGTCTGCTGTGTTTTCAATAAAGATTATGTCAAAGAGCAATTCAATGCATAAGTAAATATCTACAGATTATATGTACTACATAGTAGGTACACAGTGTTATATATGTCTTTACACATTATGTCTCCAAAAATCTCGGATTGAATACATGGATTCAGATTGAATTGACATAAAATAAAACAAATGCCAAAAGACAAAAGAGATAAAAGTATACTATACGAGTACACTATCAATATTACAGATAGTACAAAATATTCGTATTTTAGATTCTAGTTTTAGAATTCCTTTATATTTTACTTATCCTATCCTAGTCATATTGTATAGTTGTGTAATATAATAAGTTTTACACAGTTGTAAGGGCATATGGTACGAGAAATACAAAGAATACAAGTATAGGATCAAAAAGCAGATAAAAAGAGTCAGAGATTTTTAATATGTAAAACATCATGCATACAAATATTGTATTACATACACTATACCTACAGATACATATCGTTTTTCTATTTTCTATATACTAGGCCTATATTTTCAGGCTATTTTTTTATTTGTATAAAAGTACTAGTCCTAATACTTGTAATGATACTAGTATCAGTAGATACAATACATAAAAATAAATAGCCAAATTTTGGCAAAAATAGGAAAAGCTTACCAGTAGTACTAGTGTATGGACTATGTATGGACTAACACCATCACTTATTCCTAGAACTTTGAAATCTCTATACATACTCTTATATACAAGTACTATTACAGTATAGGGCCCATATTAGTAGGGTACTTGTATACCTATATACTTATATCCTATAATCCTATACCTATATAGTGTAGGTATTATGACTATAAACAAGACTTCTCACTAATGTGTATCCATTGATCCTGAAAGAAATAAAAATGCAGAAAAAAATACCATACCACTACCGAATACCACCAAAAAAAAAAGAAAAAGTTCTACAAAATCCAGAGCCAAAAAAAGTTAAAAAGCTGATGATCTTAAAATATGTATATTCTGTATGAACATAGTTTGTGTAAAATCTACTTATTATCCTCCACAATACTATAATATCAGAAACTTGAGTTTTAGCTTTAACTTGAGCTTTAAGCTTAGCTTTTACTTTTTTTATTCTCTTTTATGTATAAAATTCCCTAGAAAGAAATCACTAGCTAGAAGTATTAGAATTACAGACAAAAAAAATGGGGAAAAGTGCTTTGACAATCATTCTCTGGCCTTCCATTAAACTTGGTAGCTATATTTGTACACTTTTATTAATAGTAGTACCTAGAGATAGTACCTAGTTCAAAATATAGTATTTAAGTTCCTTTTCTGTATTTTAATAATAAGTACTTGAACAATCAACTGTTACTACCAGTACTAGTATCTAGTACTACGAGTAGTACTATCATAGTAGGTCCCAAAGAGATCTTGAAAAACTATTTTGCAACATATTTAGTTCCTAGATTATTACTAGTAGCATGCAGTAAAAGCCTAAAAGATCCTAAAGAACCTCAAAGTAAAAGGTCCATAAGAGTATAAAGGAGACAAAATAATTCATTATATAAATTTTATATGAGGCTCAAGTCTAAAAGCTATATACCTAACTTTCAGCAAAAAAAACCACAAGAAAGAACAACAACTTGAGAAAAAAAATAAAATCGACTAAAACTTTCTCGTGTGCTTGTAGTTAAGGCAAAGGCAATAGCTTCCAATTCCCATTATCAACACTATAATGGAAAGAGATACTTGTCCTGGATACTTATAGAGATAGTACTACTGGTAGTTCAATGAAAAAAAAGTCCATGTAATCTATTTCAATTTGGTGGTAATACTAGTCTTTTCCAAGTGTCTAGCTCCTTGTGAATGATATCCTCAATCTATATCTATCAATAAGATAACAACGAAAATAAAATGGAAAAAATCTTATACAGATAGACTCATGTCCACCACCAAAACTTGTCCACAAAAACTCTTAGAGAAAAGTTATACCGACAATCTCAAGTTTCAAGATTTCAACTATTAAAGGTGTCGTCACATCTGCTGTCTTATTTCAATTCCTCTTGCTATAAGTAATCCTACCTAAGTATCTTTTGACATAAATAACAAGGGGAAATATATTATACTTGGGCAAGCTTGTGGTCTCTAAAATGATATATTTCTCGTATAAATAAAGATTTCTCAACTTTCTCCAGAGAGAGATCTTCTTTACTACAAGTACTATTTTAGCACTTAAAACTCTTAAAATTCGGAATTTCAATAACTTTCTCAAACTCGCAAGTACCAGTAGGTATTTGAATACTAAAATACTATCCAGCAGTATAGCTATATAGCTACTAGTCTCGTCCTTCGAAAACTAAAATAATCAATTTCAGCTTCAAAAACAAGTTAAAAATTTATCCAATGTACATTTCCACCTATAAAAGCATCCCCTTTAGAATTCAGGGACTTCAGACCTAAATCTTGAAAAAAATTCTCAAATCAAAGGAATCAAAAATTTAAGTGTAGATACTGCAAATTCACACATCCATATAAAATAATAAAAAAAACCAACATTTTCAACTTAATCAACCTTTTTTTGCTCTTTTAAACTTGCCCAAAGATACCTACTTATTTTTTTAGTATGTTGTACCATGTAGATAAATGCATTACTTTAGATATGTATGTATAGGTAATAAAGTTATGTACGACCTTCATATCTGCAATTCTCAAGAATTTCATTTGCCTTGGGATCAAAACCGTGGTTTTTTACAGTAGGTAAATGGAACTTGGATAGTAATAAGGTAAAGTATATGGACCAAGTAATGGTAAAAAGAAAATCAACTTTGCATTGGTAAGTTTGAAATAAAGGGAGAATAAATACACATATGTATAGGTAGGTAAGTATGAATTGAATCACATTTTACATTTACCATATTCGCCCAAAAAAAAAGCCAAAAGTCAAAGTAAAGAAAGACCCAAAGTCAAATTTACTTTACTTTACTCTGGCTCTGGAATCTGGAACTTTTTCATCATCGAAAAGCGCACGTATGTTCAATACTACTATAGCTAGTACATACTACTATTAGTACTATAAACCCCTATAAAAATATAATTTAAAACTTTATACGAGTACTACATAGTTCATACGAGTAATAAGAGATTCTTCAATTTCTTTTAAAAAAAGATTACAAACAAATACTCCTCTCAACTTTTGCCATAAACTGAAATTCAAATAATACGAGTACTATATGTACCGGGTATAGTATAACAAATTACTAGGTAGTAGCAAAATCGAGATATCACAGAATTCAAAATCAAGATAAAATCCTTAGAATTCATATTCAACCCAAATTATTTTGCATTCAACATTTCCTTTTAGGTACTTCTACTTTTTTCTCAAAAATAAAAAAAGAGAACGGGAAAAGACTTTAAAAAAAATCACTTTCATTAGCAAAAGGAGTGGATGTAAAAAAAAAATGAGGATATCGAACATCCGTCGTTCTAATGTAACTATTATACTTTTATTATTTTATACTTACACGCCACACGACTATTACAAGAATAGATTACATAATAGATACTTTCTAGTTGGTACTTTTATATCCATTACATATACTAGTAGATAAGGATATTCATAGGTATTTACATACTTTACCTATATACTCGTATCTGTTATATGTATCTAGAAATTTCCTTATAAGGGTACCTACTGGATATTGTCTTATAATAACAGTTTCTTGCTCAAGCTCTGGATTCTGGAATCTAGCAGAATCCAGAATCCAGCAGAAACTTCACAGTATGTGGCTCAAAAATATCTAACCTTCATTTCAATCAAATTCTAATATCCAAACTTCCCAGAAAAACACACACACTTTCACATCCATACACTTTATACATAGGTACTTACTTATTTTATATCATACATAAAATCTAGATCAATTCATACTTACTTCATATGTACCCTACCTTACCTACTTCATATTATCCGTAGAATGTGTATATGGATAGAATTTAGAATATTTCCACTCTAATCAAAATCCTATTTCATCTTCATACAAAACAAATTTCAATATTTCAGTTTTACTACTACTTATATTATACATATACCTAAGAATACCCTACTTTAACTATTAAAAAAGTGCATAGCTCGTAAAATAATATGAATACACAAGTTACAGTAAAGAAACTTTCCATTAGAAAATGTCATTTTGACACTACAATATACCTAACCTACCTATACATGAATCTACATAACTACCTATATTGAGAACCATTTTATCATAAAAACTCGAATATTGTTCAAATTTTGAATTTATCCTTAGCATTAGTGAGATAATTTTGATTGAACATTTCAAATTATGCATATCTCTCTGTTGTACCTACAGTTTAAAAAGAGCTTTCACCTAAGGCCCCACAATTATGTACCCTATAGTACTTACTAAAGATAAGTAGTTCCCTATAGCATAGCCATTATTCTGTATTATAGATACTTTTGTAATTTCAAAAATAAAAGTTAAATCCCTCAATATAAGATTTCCTTCCTTTCTCGAATTCGAAATGGACAAATGTTACACAATAAATAAATCCCCGTCTGCTCCTGCTTTTCTTTTCCCCGAAGGTTGTCCTTCACCTAAGCTATAAACCATCTCTATAAGGTACTAGCTTTATAAAGTAGGTATCTATAAAGTATAAAGTTTAAATTGCTTCAAGTGCCTATCTATCTGTAGTAGGTACTATATTTTTTATAGAATAATATGAACCTATGGACATACATAACACATCCATCCATATAAAAAATATATAAAATATACCATTAATGTTCATTTAAGTATGGACTATCTATATGTACTCAAGTATTACTAGCAGGCTGTACCTACAAAAGTAAACTAAAAATCTCTGCTCAATCTAGTCTAGTAATAGCTAGACTTGTAGGTAGATTAACATTTCGAATGGCGAAACTTGCAGTAGACAAAATTTCTCAAGCGTGTCTGCTTATTTACTTTCTCCTACTCGAAAATATATCTATGATATAGTTGTAGTAGTAGTATTTGTAATGTAATATAATTTAAATTCAACTCGGTCAGATTAGGTTTAACAAATTTTGTTTGTGGGTCTGGAAAAAGCCTATACTACCTAGGTACTTATAAATTGCATAACAATGTACATATATACCTATCTACTCGTTACAATAAGCCTCAAAAATAAAGTTATTTTATCCTTAATGAACTTTGCTAATCCTCTATGCTTATTTAAACAAACTACCAACACCATCAAGGATTTATCTTATGTACTTACTATCAGTATAGACCGACCCCACAAGTTACACTAGACTATGCAAATGTTAAATGATAATGAATTGACTCGGGAAATAAGTAATTTTTAACGACATGACATGACATGGGAAAAGACCAAAGACCTAGTTATAATATCACACTCTACATACTTGTAAGAACGAAGAACGAACTTACTATTGAACTTTGATTGCAATTTTTCCCTCTGTCTGTCCAAAATCCAAACGTGCAACTCGAAAACTTTTAGACCCTATTTTAGACCAATTTGAGTCAAACTTGGAATATTCTAGACCCTATTTTATAGGAATTAACTGCTTATAAGCAGTTGATTAAATCCTAGTATTAGCAGTATAATCAGAGCCTTAAGTTGAGGTAAAGATTAAAGACTTTTATTAAAAGGTAATATTTCATATTTCTACAGCTTAACTAGGTATATTACTTAATTTATTTTAGATCATGGTATGAACTGCGAGGTACTTTCTCCAAAGATATCAAACTGCAAAGAAAAGCTCTCGGCATGCCTGACTGGGTAAAGAATGTTATGCTTTCTGCCTTTTTCATTTTTTCCCATAGGACAAGTACATTGCACAGTAGTACAGAATAGTAGATCTACTCTGAGAATTTTTCATTTTCATACACTTGAGAGAAGCAACTTTTTTTTATACATCTCTCTTATCTATTTTGGAACATAAAGTTGGAAAAATCTTATCTATTTCTCAGAATTGTCCTACTCTACTTCTACTCGTAAAATAGAATATTATTTAAAGTCCCATATTTTCTATCCGTATTCCACATACATCCAGAATGTCCCAAGCTAAAATGATCAATACCGAAATGTTCCCACAATTTAGCAAAAAATAAATGTTGATTATGACATGACAAGGCACTTGTATAAATTATTCACAAATTGAAATTTTGAGCTTTATAATGGTATCTAATGTAAGTATAAGTACCTAATATAAATGAACTTTTAAGAAACTAAAATTTGGGTATTTTGGTATTGTGACATTATGTAGTGGGATATTTTGCATCTCATTTTATTCTAGTGTACAGAATAGTTTCAGTTTCCCAAAGGAAGAAAGAAATCTATATGTATATTATGTAGTAATTTCCTCATATCTAAATTATTCGTCTAGTCAATAAACTTTATACGAATATAATTTAATTCCCAACTAACAACTACCTACTAATTGAACATTCCTAACCTACTCGAGTCCTACAAAGTACCTAACAATCCTACGAAATAGAAAGTACTAGAAAAGCAAAAGTTATGAATTGTTTAAAACAACTGACATGTTACTACATACTAGTCACTAGTACACTATCTTGAGTTCTAAGGTCGCATAAACACTAATGGAAGTAATTATTTGAAAACATAAATTTTTCAACTCAAAACTTGGAATATTCTCTTTTTAATAGGAACTAACTCGAAACTTGAAACTCCATAACTCTGCTATGCTCTGACAAAATACATCAAAAAACTTTGTAAAAAACAATTAATCATTAATCTTGAATCTTTAGTAGTTACTATTTATCTGATAATCATTTATCATTTAAAAAAGTTTTCTTTTTGATCATTCAAATTCAAAAATTCAAAATCAAAACCAATAACATATACCTTAAGGTACTTGCAATATACATTTAAGGATGAAATTGAACCTAAATTAATTTGAATTGAACTCGCTGATAATTTAATCAAATAGAGGAAATGAGAGTCTGGAAATTATAATTGCAAATTAGCCTTTTTGAGGAAATAACTGCTACTTAAATCAAGTGCACTTCCATATAGGTATATAAATTTATATAAATTAGAAAATCTTATATTTGCACAAGTATCTGAAAAGGCGACAAGTAAAGTAAAACCTAGCTTAAAATCATTTCAAAATCGTAATGCTACTTTGATCAAATTTGGCTACAAAAATAAGGATCTCTAATAAGAATAGATGTTTCAAAAATAGTTCTCAAAAAGCTTTTTATCATTTTGAATACTATTTCTGAATTAACAAAACTTTTACTCGTAAGGCAAGTATGCATGATTTGTGAGTAATGGCTCGACCTACTAAATACTCTACTTGACTTAGCATTTCCACAATTTAAACATTACTTAAAAGTCTTTAACTTTGAGCCTACTCGTATTCTATTCTATTCCTATCTCTTTTATTTCTCATAACTTTTAATATGAGTAAAGGGTCTCGAGGGGCCACTCTGGCCACGAACAACACACACAAGTAGTTAAATTTATTCAAGTTCATTTGGCCTGCTGGTCCTCGATACTATTTTCCTATCTCACTACAACCAGGACCAGTATACTTGTAGTATCAACTCGACTTTTTATCTGATTGCAAATTAGGCACAATTCTATCCCTTTTTCTAAGTATAATATTTTATCTCACTGTATGATCTGCATTGCGCAATGAGAAACTTAAAAATTCTTTCATTCTATTATACTATTATTACATTTACAAAGAGCCTCATCAGTCCAAATTGCAAATATAGGCGAAAATACTCTTTTGCGAACGAATCGAGTTCAAGTAAATGAGATGGAAGTGCAAAGTGTAAAGTACAGATACACACAGAATATGTAAAAAAAAACCATGCTCTGTATATGAGGACTAGTACGAGTACATACTTATTCAATAGATAGAATAGAATCCAATTGAATTTTGAGAAAAGTTTTCAAAGACTGGGAGAACTCTGAGAGAGATCCAACAGAGCAATAATATTAGGTGCTGTGACTCTAGAGTCAAACAGCACAAATTCTCGAGAGTTTAGTTAAGTATAAATACTATTACTTATACTACTGCTAGTACTACTATATACTTTAAAAGTTCAATCTATTTTCACCCATATTATACTTATAGCAAATATCGTATCCGTCTAAAATGTCCCAAACTAAAATGTCCCATTCCATAAAATGTCCTAAAATATTTTTTAAAAATCAAAATGAGATAAAAATAAGCTCTAAACTATTATAATATATATCATATCTATGCAATGGTATATTTTTAAATGAGGGTATTTAGCAGATAAAAATTATTGCATTTCAAGCCGAATTTAAGGTACATCATGTACTCATCAAAGTTTTTCCGGACATGGCGTATCATCTC
Organism: Nanhermannia cf. coronata Gr-Ori-00579; assembly: GCA_034699045.1. Classification (NCBI taxonomy): domain Eukaryota; kingdom Metazoa; phylum Arthropoda; class Arachnida; order Sarcoptiformes; family Nanhermanniidae; genus Nanhermannia; species Nanhermannia cf. coronata Gr-Ori-00579. Next base: position 27,207 of record JAQIXA010000453.1, read on the forward strand.
TTATTGCGAAATTCAAAAGTTCCTATGCCTATTTCCTATCTACTTATTTAAACATTTTTTTTAGATTTTTTAAGGGACAATTTTGTTATGAGACATTTTGGGACTGGGACACTTTAGTTTGGGACATTATATTATGGGTGTTTTTCAGCAAATATAGAAATAGTAGTAGAAGGTCTGAATGGATGAATAGACTCGAAAATGAAATCGAAGGCGAACGAGCGGATAGCCCAAGGAAGATATATTGAAGTATAGGATAGGCACCAAGTAGAAGAAAAAAAAATTCTAAGGGTTTTATTTGAATTGGAGAAGTTGGTGAAGAAAAACTCGCTATCTCAATCCCAAATAATATTGTAAAATAAATCTCTCTGCCACCACTAATACAATCCCAGACTTCAGTTCAAGGTGTTGTGGAGAAAGTGAAAAGTGAAAGCACTACCCCTTAACTTATATTACTAGTAGGTACTATAACCACTATTGACTATTGGTTTTTGGTAAAAAATAGAAAAAAAGACAATTGCCTGATGATGATGATGGTGCAGGTGATGTTGCTGATGATGTAAATGATGATGAGCTGTCGGAGGTGGTGGTGGTGGAGGAGGTTGTAGATTCTGTATATTATGTTGATGATGTTGATGCTGATGTTGTGGTAAATAACCATTTGGAAGTGTTGAGAACCCACCAGAAGGGTTATGAATTGGACATGGTGGAGGTGGTGGCATATAGTCGAGCATATATTCTGGTGGGTAATATACTCCCCCTCCTTGTTGTGGATAACCTCCTTGTGGATAATCCATAATTTTTATATATAAATCTTGTTTTTTTTATTTCAAAGTTGAAATCACACACTCGGTTTCAACTACTCTCAAATAGATACTTGTACTTGAGAACTTGAGACTTGAATTTAATCTATGGGCAAGACCAGCTGGCCCAATAGAAATAAAAACTTTCTCTCTCAAAAAAAATCTTATCTTATTGTAGTAATAGTAATAATAATGATTATTATTACTACAGATATAGATGGTAGTATCCGTAGATAAATGGAGGAGGTCTTCGTCTTATACAACTACTTGTATTTTTCTGAGGAGGTCGTAGAGTTCGTAGATTCGAAAAAAGTGCTCTGAAACTTGTCATTTTTATTCACTACTACTACTACCCCTACAGATATAACATACTGTAATGATTCTATGACCTTTTTTCAAAAAAATAACATTCACATATCATATAAAGCACAAAACAATGATGGAAATATTTCACTTTATCTTTACTTTATTTCAATGGCAATTGGTACAAGTTTAGCACTAAAAAATATGAAGATGAAGCATTTAAACTTTTTTCTAAATGCTCATACCCATAGTACTTATTAAATAATGGTAGTAGCGGGTACTAGTAGAGCAAATGTATGTTCTGGGAAAGCTCAGCCTCCGTCATAAAACGTAGCTACCAGAATCTTCATCATTTTATCTCAATAAAAGTAAAAAATATTCATCCATCCCAGAATACACCACCAGCCAATTTTCCAAGAAGCACCATAAAAATGACAATCCGTCCGTTAAAAACTCGTATCTTTCTTGAAAAATTCTTGAATCTATACGATATATTTATTCAATTTTATATCGTCTAATGTGTATTATGATATATAAGAGAATGAATAAATTTTGAGCCTCGGCACACTTATCCCGATTCCAGCATTTCTTTATTCTTTATTCTTTTTCTGAATCTGACTGTATATTATTTTTTTTATTTGAGGTACTCATACTAGTATTCTATATCATTTGAATTTTCGAGATTTCCGAGCAATCCCCACAGTACTATCAGATCAATTTACAATTTTTTCCTATATCTAAAGTTTATTCAAATATATAAGTATGTAGTACATACAGGGTATAATAGACAGATATTTTTTTAGTTTAGTTTATGGTATATGGTTATAAGAACATGAATTCAAATCACATCCACAAGAATTGAGAAACAAAATATTCAAAGAGAAACTTTTCTTTTACTATTTATTTATTCCATTTTTCTCTTGTGCTTAATTATAATACAATACTACGAGTAGTATCTTTTTGAAATCCAAATTAAAGTTTATAAAAAACCAAAATCACCGGGGCCTACCATTTCAAGTAGTTCAAGGGAACGGGGAAAACACCGGGGCCATAAAAGAACTACGATTACGATATTTACGATATTTATGTTCGATTCAAAGGTGTAAAATAAAACCCAAGGTGAAGAAAGATATACTAGTACTATAGTACTAGATATTTTATCTTACAAACTGACACAAAAACTCAAAACTAACCCTAGTCACGAAATACTAAATCACAGATTTGAATTCAATCGGATCGAATGAAATAACGAAATAATTTGAGGATCCAATCTGGAAATAGTTGAATGAAACCACAAATGTATTACTTATTACTATGTATACGATATAATAAGGGTTATGTTGACAAATTCCTCAAACGTACAAAAAATACACTAAATTATTTGATGTCAAGTATTCATTTTACCTCTATCTGTATGATATGGAAAATCAAGCACGATTTTCTTATAAAACTGAATTTTAAATTTTTTAAAAATTTTTACGATTGTCGGGGTTAAAAATCAAACCTCACTTGAATGACTTTAGAGGAAATAAAGTCTGTCGGTTTCACCAAAAAAAGAGCCGGAGACTCGACTCGTTTCTCTGATAAGTAGGTAGGAAGCAAAAGTTGGCTGCTCGATCACAAAATAAAAGACTTTTTTTTCCAAAATTTCCAGAATCTCGGAAGAAATAGCAGAACCAGTAGTAGACAGAAACGAGAGACAAAAAGGGGATTCTCAAGCGTATGTTTGAGCGAACTGGGACCGAATGAATGTGCGAGTACAGAGCAGGCAAGCAAAAGTGATTCAATAAAGTTGAATTCTCTTTTTTCCCATATATACAGATAGAATTAATGCAACCCAACCAAAAACTTTCTCTCTCAAAAAACTAACCCGAGAAAGGACGCATGCACACTCTGAACTTATCCGATCCCCCGAAGAATAATTCCGAATCTGTCGAAAACGGGCATTCTCGAAGAGAAAGCAAACCGATACAGAATTCTCGGATCATTGTGACCTGTCCACCAGAAAAGGGTCCACTGGCTAATTCTATCCAAAAAAACCACGATTTCAATATCGAATCTATTACTATTCTCACCAATTTATCAAAACTCTAAAAAATCAGCCGAAACTTCAGATAAAAACAAGGATTAATAAGTACTAGACAAACTTATGAAACAAGAAATGACAAGTCGACCCTTACTAACCAAGAATATAGCACATTTTATTTCCTACTATACCACCTTATAAAGGTACCTATAATACCTACCTAGGCTTATAGTCATAGTATACTGATACTCTGTAAGTACTTTCACCATACAACTGTATACTACTGTATACTATGTAGGTACTAACGTATTTTGTACAAAACGAGAATTCCCTCAATGAAGAACTCACTACTACAATACCATAGATTTTAGATTTGAATGCACTGCATAAGAACTTTAGTAGGACTCTTTAAAGTACAGATTTGAAAACCTTTATACTCTATCTAGGTACTATAAAAATACATTACATGTAGTACTACTACTAGTATCAAGGTTTAGAATTTTAGCCACACACATCATTTAAACTTGCCATTTCCTTTGCTACACCACAAAATAGTGGAGAGAATTCTAGAATAACATGGTGAAAGCATAAGAGAATGAATTAAAACAATATCCTATACATACTACCTACTTACATACTTTGCAGTACTCAATACTCAAGGTAAAGGTAGTGAGAGAACTCAGAGATTGAAAGAGAAATGTAATTTTGCTCAAGAATAAATTGAAAATGTACTAACTACTACTACTCTAGTAAAAACCATTATTATGTAGGTACTTTACATTATGCTATGGATTAGATTAGCAGTTATTACCTACTATTACCTACAGCCTAAAATTTATACCTAATGTAAAGACTTATACTTATGCAGTGTAAATATAAAGGTGCCTTTATCGAATAAGCATTAACCATTTCCATAATATATGTCTACCAGGCAGTCCTTTAAATATAATGGTCCTGATTGAAATGAAAATGCTTTGCATTATTTATAAATCTCATTTTTATATATCAAGTTTTATGATATTTTCACTGATTTATATATTCAATTAAAATTTATATTTTTGGTGGTAGCTCAGTTATACCTGTAGTAAGATTATAATATCAATAATATTCTGTACTAAAAGATCGTGGTAATGATCTTGAATTGAATGGGAAATGGTTGATACTTTAGATACTATCTAAAAAAATTTCCTCTTTGTATAAATTATTCAATATGATGGCATATTTCCGCACCTAAACATCAATTTTTATTTGATTCACTAGTCTTATCATTATACATTACCTACTAGAACCTAAAACGTAGTAAAAATACCAAGTTTGTGGTTTATGTGCACATTCTTAATAAGTTTTACCAAGTTTTTATAAAAACTAAATTAATTTGTAGCCATTACTATATGCATATTTATGAATTTATAATTCTTTCTATTTCATAAATATCGATTGACAATATCCACACAAAGAATGAATGAATGAAACAAAAAGAGAAACCAAATTATTATCTGACAGTCGACAATAAAAAATAAAAAGGTTTCTTATTACTTTGCTTTGCGTGTTCCATAAGCTAACCTTATGAAGCTTTTAAATTTCTGTAGGTAAGTATTATTATATTTTTAGTATCGAAATCGAGAGAAAAGATTTGTTCACTTTATTTCTAGAAAAAGGAAAAAAGTCAAGAAAACTAAGAAAGTAAAGAAATGTCAGCTCAAAAGCTGATACTGATAAGTGAAATACAAAACATTTGAGACTTGAAACCGAAAAAATTAATGACAATGTCACTATACCTATTACCTACCTAACTATTCAATGTAATACATATTATAGGTAGGTCTTCAAAATCTATACTTTACAACTTACGTGACTTTATGATAAAAATTAAAACGAATTTGACCTCCAATAATAATGTTAGGACTTGAGCATTTTTAATTTTTTCAAATCCACGAAAATCATTGATAAAAATACCTTTTACACTTAGGTACTTATTACTAAATTAATGGCCAAGCAGTATCCTAAAATTTAATATGTATGTATACTTATGTAAAAAAATAAAATTGAAAAAATGATACGTATTTATTGTAAAAAAAAATCAAAACTTTATTAATTAGCATGCGATTAAAAATATTTAACACTCGTTTTTTCCAGCTGTTCTTTTAAAGATCATCAATAATAGTATTTTCTATCAGTTGTAGATTTTGATTTTATCTATAATAGTGTTAACATATAAAAATGAACTAAACAAAAAACAAAAATCAAACTACATGCGAATATATAAAATTCTCCTTACTTGAAAATATGGCTGCGATAATAGAAAACGCAATTGTTCGAGTTGTTGTAACACAATGTCAGAGTTTTCTCCCAGTTCTAAAGCATCCAAAACAATATCTAAAATATCCCGACACAAGTCTACTCCGTGAGGGAGAGGTTGTCTTCCACAAGATAGATTTGCTGACGAAACAATGTCCAATATTCTGAAAAATGAAATATTTAAAAAATTATTATTAGCCTGCTGTAATTTACAATAAGGTACTTAATTTTTTATCAACAAATACCTTAGAATAGCCGCTAAATTTTTATCATCTAATATATCAGCAGGAAGTTCGTTGTAAGGTGATGGAGCGATTAGTAACTGCATATCTTCTAATGCATCCATTATCATTGAAACAGCTAAAATTAGAAAAAAAATCATCAATTCTATAAATATTACAGACTTACAGTTAGATTTGATTTAAAAAATGTGTCTTTTAAACTTTAGAATAATTTTTGAAACATTAGGACCTTTAGGGAAAAGTCTAGTGTGTATAAGTAGTAGCATGAAATATATTTTTAAAGTATCACACTAACTCTTCAGTAACGTAGCTTGTCACATCAATAAAATACTCTCCAACAAATATGAAAGAAAACTTTTATCTCTGGACTCTGGACATAATATGACACAAAGTACTTTTTCCACATAAATATATAAAATTTAGTTTACATCAATTATAATAAGAACTGTAGATAAAAGATAAAATAAAAGTTTTGATTCAGTTTAAATAATAAAAATGCTCATATAACAAGGATTTTTTTTCCCTTTTTTGGTCTTTTGAATAGTGCTCACCATTATGCGTATTTTGGTCATTAGAACATGTATCATATGGTTCTGCACATACAGAATTCCAAAAAGAAGACGAACAAGCAGAAAGAATTGCTAAAATGAAAATTATAAAATTGGTCATTTCATGGCAATTAGTATTTGAATATTTTAAATTTTACTACCTCCTTTAAGCTTTCTTCTTGAATTGAAAGCACGCAAATTTTGTACACTTTCATGTCTAGAAACAAGAAAAAAATAGATAAATAACATCAACTAGTAGGATTAGTAGACAAAATATCATAGAATAAGTACGTACAAATGTGTTCTGGGACATTTTTCTCGAGCTTTTAACCAAGGGTGATTCAAAACTTCATTAATAGTTAATCTCTTTTCTTGGTCTTTGCACAGCATTTTCTTTATAAGATCTTTTGCTTCCTATTTTTACAAAAATAATATAGGTAGTAAAAAATTCTTACATGTATATTTTATATTTTTGATTACTTACTTCACTAATATTCTTTTCCCAATTATGACTATTAAAATTAACTTGTCCTTCAGTTATTTGATTGTACAATCGTTCTTTGGTACCAATGTTTGGAAGTGTTCCGCTTATCATTAAATATAATAAAGCTCCTGCACCGTAAATATCGGCTGGTTTACTGTTAAAAATAAAGAAACATTATTCTAGATTTTTGTTTTGAGAAATTCAGTGGGTTTCAGTTTCACAAATGAATTATTTAAATACAAAATACTAGAATACGGCTATAAAACTTATATTCCCAGAAGATTTTTAAGCAAAAATGTAAATGTATGCTATATTTTAATATATAGCATAGGTAGGTAGTAGGTACTTGTGTTTTTTAAGACCTCAAGATTGAAATTTAAAGTCTTTTTTATAGCTTTGAAGAAAGGAATTGAGGAAAATGAAGTAAATTTAAATAGTTTTAAATTTCTTTGCCAAGCAAAAAATGTATTTACCCATAGTATTCACGATTCACGACTTCTGGTGCCTTTGTTACCAAAAAAATTAATTATTAAAACATAATAAAAAAATAGTAAAAAATATCTTGTTCTTTGCTTTACCATGAATGCAGGTGTTCCGATTCGTCCTGTTTTAATTTTATCTTTTCCAGGTTCCAATTGAATTGCTATTAATCAAATTTTGAAATTTAAATTTGATACAAATAGAAAATATATTTTTCGAATGTAATTACCCAATCCGAATCCACCTAATTTAACTGGAGCTGTAAAAAAAAATATTTATGTGTCATTTATTTTTAGATTTTAGTTTTAGCAAATTTATTACCTGAATTATCCTTACTCGCTAATAGAACTAGAAATTTTAGAGGAAAAAATAGAATTTTAATATTTAATTAATACTCATCTGAATTTTAGATATCATGCGAATGAGAAAATATTATACCGCAATGAGGCTATGAATAAAAAAATACATATTAGTTTAGAGATTCGATTGCAGGTTGAAACAAAAAAACATACTTTGAGATCGCGATGTATAATATTATTTGAATGGCAATATTTCAATGCTTCCAATATTTGTCTAAATTATAAAAATTAGGCAGTTTTAATTTGTCTGAATTCATTTAAAAATAATTAAATTTTACCTAATATAAAAATTGGCAACAGCTTCACTGTACGCAAAGCCAGCATTGACTCTGGAGACTATTTCAAAACAGATATCCATACCATCCATACTATAACAAAACATTTAATAAAAATCATTTAAAATGAAAATTTTTATTTAAATCATAAAGCAAGTTTTTAAAATCTCTATAAACACTTACAATTCAAAAACCATATATAAAAGACCATCAGACGAATACCTATTTATATAATAGAAAAATACAAAATGTGTTTTAGAATAATGTATGATTCATAAACAATCATAAATCTTACGTTTCTAATAATTCTACAATGTGTGGGTGTTTGAGCATCTAAAATATAAAAAAGAGAAATTCAGATAAATGAAATTTTTATGATTTTAAGTAAATACTATTAAATAAATACGAATTTTTGGTAAAGAATGGAAATACTTTGTTCACATATAGGTAGATTTAAGTTTTTTATTTTTTACATGACAAGTTGTGGCTTCTCTTTTCAGATCTTCAGATTTTAAACCAGGACTTAAAGTGAAACGAGCTATATCTACGATCTTAACAGCATATTGGGTATGCGTTTGCCGATCTTCACATCTTCTTACTATTGAATACGGCCCCCTTAAATAAACAATTTTAGAATTACCAAAGTGTTTTAGTTGGAAACTTACTTTCCAATGACTTCACAAAGGGAGTAAACATCATCAAAAAGGATATCCTCTTCAGCCATTTTCTAAATCAAAAAAATTAAAAATTTCATATTTGATGAAATATTTATAGATATGTAATTGAATTTGATTTTAAGTTTGTACATAAATAAGTTATGCTTTATATTTATAAGCATACTTTGCACGCAATTTACTTACTTAATTTTTTCGTAGATTGTAGTGCAGTATAAGATAAGTATAATAGGAAGTATGTGTGTATGAGTTTTATGAATATAAGCTTTATAAATACGTATATCTGTTATTGCTTTACAAGTACTTAAGATTAGTATTTGTAATTAGTGCAAGAGACCGATTAATTTGATTTGATTTTCCGAAATGATTAGATTGAATAAAATATGAAAATATTTTTCAATTCCAAAGGACTCCTCTTCCTCGAATTTTCTTAAAGAGAAAAAATATAATGGCAGGTACAGGTTCAGTTCATTTTTAAAGAGAAAAAATGGTTGGTTTTTTAAATGCTTAAAGGGGTTTTCAGATTTGATAATCGAATTTTAAATTAAAACACACATTCTTTAAAGAAATTAAGAACAATTATTGGTGGTAGATTGTTTTTTTATCACATAGCAATAGCAGTTCATCAAATCTACCCACTGGCAGTTTCAAACTAAACAAGCAAGATCAGTGTTCTTTAAATATATTTCATTCTCAATGTCAAATCAAAATACACTTAAAATCACTTAAAATAAGTCTTGAAGTCTTGATCACTTTCATTCACAAAAAGAGAATTTTAGTAATTAACAAAGATTTTCCATTTTCGAGTAACTGCTTCTCGATTTCCTAAAAAACAGAGAACATAAGATTAGAAATTTTTTTGATTACCTAATAATCTACATTTAAACAAATAGTGCCCCTAAGTACTAGTTAATAGTTCTAGTTACGAGTAGTTTCATACATAATTTAAATGATTTTCAAAAAAAACTGCTAATTAAAGTTCAAGGAGAAAGCAAATTTTTACCTTTTTAGGAAATAATCTAACCGTAATTTACGTTACATCATAGATATTTTCCATAATGTAACTTTTTAAAATTGCAACTCACGATTAGTAGTTTCTTTAATTCTCTAGAATTATACTTTTCTAGATTTAAATTACCTAGATTAATTTTAAATAGAGATAATAGTCAAATGTCATTAATCATATTTTGAAATTAAAATTTTGACAAAAGACATTTTTCATATTGGTATTGATTTTCTATAAGATACTATGATACTATATTGATGTTTTGAAAACAAAACATTGAAAACATAGAAATACATAATGCTATGACCATATACTATATATTCAAAATCATATCTAATATAGATTTAAAAAAATAATTAATAAATATTAAATGTTATTTACCAGTTGACGAAGGTTAACGCGTGCGGGTGCGGCGGTCTTTAATGAAAATTTTTGGTTAACTTCCACCCTTGCCTTTCGTATTCTTTCTTTTCTTTCTCTTTACTGAAAGCTATCCGAATTTTGCCTGTTTTTGTTGAATTCGGTGTTATCGTCTCCGCCTTACCAAATAAATTGAGTACTTTACTATGACTGCCCCCTTCTCGGACTGAAAATGTGAAACTGTGCTGTCGGATCGATCTTTCCAAAAACCTGAACAAACTTTTCTTTCTCTGGTATTATATATCTTGAAACTTGAATGCATACTTAATACTTACATTACATATATATCCAGTTTCCCTACTCACTTACACAAAGTACATGAGGCATAGCACAGAGTAGAGTAGAGTAGAGTAGAGCATAATAATGTATACTTACTTACTTACTCAAGTCCAAGTCCCCTTGGCTAGATATATAATGAAAACTTATTATATTACTACTACAACTACATGCACTTAATATACACATGAGATCGTAGTTCGTCGAGTGGTAGTACAAGCAAGTAGAAGTAAATAGAAGTGGAGAAAAGAAAGTACCCGAAAGTTCAAGTAAAGTAGATACTACATATATTATGTAACAGTGTGCGGTATACGTTATAATAGAATCAACTTCATTTCACAAAATAAAAACATAAGGATTTCTCAATTCGGAACATCATGGTCATCTCAAAATCCCCATTATGTAACATAATAATAAATCTGTTAACAGATATAGAATAAGAAATTTTCAAGTAATAAAAAGTTCTGTACAGAATACGCAATACAATACATAAGGAAAAATCTAGAGTACCTACTCAAAAAAGTATGTTAGTAGTTAATATGGTATGTACTATTTTATGGCACATGCATGTACATATCTTATTAATGTAGATTAATATTTAAACAACTTTATACTTACCTTGAAACAGAAATTAAAAACTTTCTACAGCAATCAAGCTACAGCAATCAAGCAAAATAAAAGTAAAAATCCGAAATAAGGCCATAATTAACAAAAAGCCAGCACTGAAATATAATAAAAATAAAAATACGAGATTATTGATTATGAATAAAATAAATAATTAAAACAAAAAATATAATCTAAGTATCTAATTACCAATATCTACATACTTATGCTCGAATTCTTCAAATTCACATTAATTTTTTTTCAATATGTTTCAAAAATTTCATTCGAAATTTTATTTGACCATTTTAAAAATAAAATATATTATAAATCTTGATAATAAACTTGATTTGATTTGCGTAAAATACTTAAGATATACCCTCCACGATAATTTGGTAGTAGCCTTAAAATAAAAACAAAAAACCTTAAAAATAAAAACAAAAAAAAAGATGATTTATAATGAGCCCCCTTGATTAGAATATTCATCTTCTAAAAAATCTTCCGAATTCGAATACCTTGTATTAGTATATGGATATTGAGTTTTTAACCATTTGTTAATTTTTTCATACAATTCTGGAGTTAATGGAACAGTATTTTTTATCTCTTTAAAAATCTCAACTGCTGCATTTACATCTAGTTTTTGCTGCTCATTATCTTTATTTAACTGTTCAACTAATACACAGCTTGACAAAAATTTTGACCTCCATACCTGAAATATTAAGAAAAAAATGTTATTGAATATGAAAGTATCATCAACTACTCCGTATTGTACAGTATATTACAAAATATAAAATAAAAAGTAGACAATATTGTCTTTTTTATTTTATATTTTGTAACTATTTAGGTACTTTAATTTAGCCCTGAAAAAATGTGATCTCAATTTAACGGATTTACAATTAATTAGTAAATTGGGTTTTTCAGAGCTGAAGTAAATGAAAAGACCGAAATCCCAAAATCGTATAATTGTTCAAATGAACTCTTACCTCAATTTCATCATTAAGATTATCAAATGACTCAGAAATGGAATGTGGATTAGATTTCATTTCTCCTGAACTTTTGATATTTAAGGAGAGGCACTTCATTTCTTCAGCTAAGACACTTGGAGCTGTTCCAGAGAGCGAATCTAGTAGTAACTTTTTCAAGCGGTTATTTTCAACATGCAATTCGTTTACATCCTTATTTGCTATTTTAAGACGTTCCTTTAAAAGTGTAGTGGAATGTGACTGCTCTTCAAAAATGGGAGATACACACGATGTATTTTTTAAAGAATCTAAAGATGTATTCGAAATATTGCTTGTTGGGGATCTTCCAATTAAAATGGGAAATGAAGAAGAATTCTGTTCATTCGCTCTCTTTTTTGTCATGGACATTTTGGATGTACAGCCTAAAAGATACAAAATAAAATATTATTTTTATTACGAAAAAATAGAATTTATTTTTTAAAAGTAAAAAAATAAAACTTATTTGAACTTTTAAAATCAATTAGGCATTAGGTAATTCTTATTGCGTACCCTGCGTACCAAAATTCATAAAATAATTTAATAAAATTACCTGGATAAGGCTCATAAGGCACAAATTTGCAATCCCTAAAAATATGAATTTGCAGATTTAAAAAAATGTACACTTTATTAAAGTTTTATTATTAATACCTAAATCTATTAGGTACATAATAGTAAGATAGTTAGAAAAACTACCTTACCTAATAATAATAATAAAGTAACTTACTTTTGCTTTGCAAAGCTTTCTTTCTCACTCACTATATTTTTTCCTTGACTAAAATTTGGTTGTGAATCTGTTCTTGTCAGTGGCGGAGGTGTTGCTGCCGATATTGGAGTTAATTTAGGTAATTTTAATTGAATAAGTTGGTCTGATGATGGAAAACATTTAGGAGATTCGCCTTTTGTAGAATTTAGCTTGATTTCATTTTGATTAATAAGATTTTGATTTTGAAAATCAGTATTTACAATTTTTAACAAATCCGGTTGAGAATTATTCACTGTAATTTAAAAAAAATTCAAATTATTATTTTTAACATTAAGTTCGGGGATTAGATTCTAAATTCTAGATTTCGTTCTCTACTTTTATCTAATCAAAATAATCAAAATAAATAAAACATACATGATACACGTAAAATGATTTATGAGCTATTAATTATTAATTTACACGTAATACGTGTTTTAAGTACTTTACTAGTTAATGAGAAATGCGTCATACTCATACATTTTAAAAACATTATTAGGAGAATATTAATATTAACTGTTAACTAACCTTGTAAATTAATATTAGTATTGCGGTCTAATACAGAGCTCTCCATACCATCACCGTCAGTTCTTTCACTTTCAACTAGGAAATTTAAAAAATTGGATTTTTAGTTGATATTTAAGTAGCCTATATAGCAGATTAGCTTATTCCATACTTAACTGTTAAGCCAAATGAAGTTCGAAGGTTTTACCTTCGTCTTCGTCTATTATTTTTATATTTATGCATTTTAATTGCCTAATGTACTAATGATTGTTTTTAGATTAAATTTTAAATGAGTCTTATAAAACAGTCAGTCGAAAAATGGATAAAAATAGTATAATTTTATGGTACCTATAGACCTAAATTCCAATTACCTTTTATCTTTGGGTATACACATTGACTTAGGTATATACTTATTTTTATGACTTAGGTATAATAATTAACAATATTTATACAGCACTATACCATATATATTTTATCATTTATTTCATTATCTACGCTACGATTACTTTACTAATTTGTAATACAATTTAACAGAACAGAAAGGTCTGCACAGAGTTGGTACTAGGTACCCTATTTATGGAATTCAGCTCTGAAAAAGCAGAATGTGGCTTAAGAATGTGTGTAAAATACAATTGAATCCATATTTTGGTTTATCAGAGCTGAATTCATTTGAATACCCAGAGAACATTAAAATAAAAATGCATGTACAAAGTTGAACACGTCGAAACTAAATCTAAATAAGTAAGTTAAAATAAAAAAATAAAAATTACTTTTTGACTTTTTTGACCTTGACCCTTACCTAAATGAGCACTTTGATTGCTGTTTTCGTCCATATCTGAAGCATCACTCTCCAGCACGTTCCCCATCGTCACTCGGATCAGCTTATTGTAATTTAATGAACTCATAAAAATTGTAATCTTAATTGTAATTACGTAAATTAATCGTAAAATCGTAAAATTGAAATATTTTTTTTAACAAAAAACTTTTTTTGGTATTCTAATCTGTTATGCACTGTATTCTGTTATACTTGACGTGGGAACTTTTTGTTTTAAAAATTTTCAAAACAAAAACTTGAAAAAAATTAAATTTTTTTTAAAGATTTCTAAATTAGATTAAAAAAGTTAATTACACCACTAATTGACCAAAATTTTGGCAAAATTTCGCAATTTGGGACAAAAATTTGTGACAAGTGGATTTACAAGTGTGTGTCATTTAAAACTAGGGTAGAATTTCGTGTTTTTAAAACCAGGCAGTAGCAGTAACTGAAATTTTTGTAATATTTAAATTGAGCTCTGAAAAACCAAATTGTGGCCTCAATTTTACGAAAGTTGGCTTTGGATCGGGCTTTTCAGAGCTGAATTAACTGAATCTACTTATATTAGTGTAGGTCGTAGGTAGTGTAGTGTAGTCGTAGATGTTGTATCATAGGCGAAAGTTTTTTGCAAAAATTTTGCAAATATTTTTAATTATTTAAACAAGTACCTACCTACTTTTTTTTTTTACTACTGTTCTGTTAAACGTATAAATTATAAAAGAATTTTTAAGAATGAAAAGCCATAAATGGGACAAATCTAAGGATTTTGATTTCAAGATTAAGATATTAAGTTTACTACAAGATCGTAATAGGAAAGAGAGTTTAGGTAATTAAGATTATGATTATTTTGCATGAATCATCCAATATTTTTTAATCTGAATCTGAATTCATTTCTCTAATTGTGATTTTTATTTACCTATAAATAGGATACACTGAGCTATTTCAACATCGTAAGTTGGCCATTTTCATAATCCATTTCGATTTTAGTATGTATATTATATTTTGTTATTTTTAGATGAGAAACTGTTCGAGAATTGGGCTGCTGTTCGAGCTGAGAATTTGAGATTAAGTTTGCAAGTTGAGAGAGGTTTGTCGTCCTCTTCAGATGGTAAATATGGAACTATGCATTCAGAAGAAAGAGAGAAGGTATAAATTGACGATGTCATTAAATTGTATTTTATTTTTCGTATTATTAAACTTTTAAATATGAATATCGTTAATTAAACCTTTTAAAATTGGTTTGAATTTTCTATTTCTAGGCTCTGGAACATAAAATTTTAGCTATGCAAGAAGAACTGACAGAATTACATAGAAGAAGAGGAGAAAATGCGACAAATGTCATTACTTTAACATCTAAATTAGCTGATAAAGAAACTGAATTATCAAATTGCCAAAGTCAGCTTGCACAGGTGAATTTTGAATAAATTGAACTCTGAATCCTTTTTCATTTTCAACTCTAATCTAATAAATATATGTACTTAATTATTTGATACAGGCCGTAGCGAAAGCAGCAGATTTAGAAGATCAAATGAAATTATCACAAATGCGTTTTCAGGAGTATGTCATGTCAATTTAGCACTATAATTTGGTTTTAATTTTTTTTTTCAATTTTAGATTAGAAGCAACTAATGAATTGTTAAGAGATGAACATCAAGCATTGCATCTAGCTTATACAACTATGGAGGATGGTCATCGTAAAATGTTAATAGAAAATAAAGAACTTGTTCAACGTTACATTGAAATTAAGGCCCAACATGCGGATTTAATGAATCAAGAAAATGAAAATTTTATCAAGTAAATTTTTTTATTGAAAATTACAAATGGTTATTTTATAATTTATATCTACATGTATGATATTTTTTTTTGTATTTTAGAAAGAAGCAAGCATTGGTACAAAAAGAATTAGAAGATGCAGCTTCAGAAATGAGAAATATTAACCTTGGATGTGCTTCTAATATGCAAAATATTCCTTTAGTTCCTTCAGATAATATTGCATATGCAACATTAAATGTTCAATGTACAATCCCTACGATGGCTAGTCATACATTTGTAAGAGATGATTCAAAATAAGATATCTTGGTCTTGAACTATTCTATTTACTAACAGAAATCAAATATTTTGGGACTACTAGTAATATACCGTAAAATACCTATTAAACGCACTGTGCGTTTATTAATTCAAAAAATATTTTGACCTGTGCGTTTATTAGAGAT
>JAQIXA010000454.1:0-43242 GCA_034699045.1 Nanhermannia cf. coronata Gr-Ori-00579
TTTTGGTGTTTACATTTTTTTCGTCAGTCTTATAGTTTAGGAGGAGATGTGGATCATACATCCATCCATACATCCATCCATCCATACATACATGAGTATCAAATACATACCCCGAGCATCGCTAAAGCTCTGTCGGGGAAAAATGAATTTTTCGCTAAAAATTATTGCTTAGATAGGCGTATGTAAAATTCTCTATGATTATGTGTAGAATAACTAATTTTTTTGAAATTTTTAGGTCTTCAGCAGGTGGTGGAGCGACGGGCTCGAAGGTGCATTTTGCCGGGGGGGACGACGTAAGTCTTTATGGGACACCGAAAGACGAGCCGGTCTCCCCCAGCATGGCCCATGTGGACAGGTCCAACCAAGAACCAAAACAATCCTTTATAAGGTACCTTACATATCTCATAATACAGACTTCATTATCATTAATCCTAGAAGTTTTAATTTTATCATTTTTATCTAAATTTTGCCAATTTTGGCAACTACTATATGATATAAGTCTTGAATATGTCAATTCTTTTAAATTTAGAAATCAGCTTCAAGCTCTTTTTCAACCTACAGACAACAAATTGGCCATGAAGGTAACTTATTTTTTTCAAATATTATATTTTTAGGTACTTATTTTGTCAATTTTTATAGCTTTTTGGTTCGAGAAAAGCCTTAATGAAGGAGAGGATTCGTCAAAAGAATGCCGGTCATTGGATAATCCATCCTTGTTCTAACTTTAGGTAAGGTATACATACAATTTTACATACAAAAAAAATAAATTCAAATTTTCAAATAAATCAAAAAACCGTCCTTGTCGAACCTCCTGTTACCCTCTGTGTTCCAGAATTTTATAATATTATAAGTAGGTAGTTGGGTACTTTCAATGTACAAACTTGGGTTCAATATGATACATGACCATTATTTTGCAACATTCTGCTACTACTGGTTCTGTTCTGCAGTGCAATTTTCCAAAACTATTTCTATCAGTACCAGTACTAGTAGTTCTTATAGGTATAAGCATAAGAAAGTAAAAAAGTTCTTTTTTTTGAGAATCAGAGATTCCTTTTTTCCTTTCTTTAATAAATCGCATCTCAACTCTTGAGTTCATCTGTCAGAAACTTTCGGCTCTTGAGAGAGAAAATGTCACTAGAGCCTTACCTACTTATATCCCAGTCCATATAGAATATAGACAGTACCTATATCTATTTGACTCTTATCCTTAGAGAAATACCACCATTATATTACCAGTAGTCAGTAGTACAGATCTGGATATCTCCAAAGTCCAAAGTAAATACAATTTTTGTACAAATTAGCAAAAGTTAAAAAATTATCAGATTAATAAAAGAATTAATATTTAGTCTACTATACAGATACCTCAGATATCTAGCTCTAGTAGGTACAGTTAGATAGAAACAAAGTTTATACTCGAGGATCATTTTATAAGTAAAATTTCGTGATATTTTGTTAATCCTAAAGATACTTAACTTATAAGATTCAATTAAATATATGAATATAAGGATCAATAATTTAGAAAATCTATAATATTATAGATCCAAATTGTTTACACTATACTCTTTACACTTTATAAATATAGACCTATTATAAATTTTTAATTGAATTTAAGTATTTTTAAGCCATGTAAGGATCTCCTATAAACTTTAAATACCTACCTATAACTTTCATTTGGTCAAAAAAGGATCAATATTTGCTAAAAATCGATATCTAATCGATTCGATTAAAATGAATCATGCTTTTAATATTTAAATTCTTCTATTAGTAGGGTATTATAACTTCATATTAGTAGGGTACTTCAATTTTTTTAATCATATTAAATGGTTTATTTTGATTTAACTAACTATTCAGCTTAAAAACTAAAAACTAAAAATTGGCCTTATTACTGATATTAGGAATCTAAATAGGATGTATAAGTTTAATATTTACAAATAAAAATACAATTAGTAGGGTACCCATTAAAGATTATGTAAATATGTTTCCATTTGACAAATTTGTAATTTTATGAAATGTCCCTTGATAATCTTGAGGGGCCTAAGAACTAAAATCTATAAGGCACCCGCCGTCTCGAAAAAAACTAAAAAAATATATTTCGAGCTTTCTGAGCAACTTTCTTTTCCTGCCCTACTTTCTCCATATAAAAGTACCCTATATATTCCTTACTCATTTTTTCCATGATCTCTTGATCTCTCGAAAAAAAAACTTTCTCCCTATCTTACCTTTAATAGTCGGTAAAAAAAAAGACTTTTTTTTTCAAGACCTAGACCTAGTTATTATTGTTTAGATATGTACATTTACATCAGCAGAGATACTTACAAGTTAATCCAATTCAAAATAATGACTTTTCAACCCTATACAGTACTGCGTACATGTACTGGCAGTATTTACCACTTTGGATTTTCATAATAAAAATACATGCTTATAATATCCAAGAATATGAAAAATCGAATCCCAAGTAATCTCCATAAATCCTTAGTGTATTACAGTGTGACAGAACCTTATGAGACTTATATATCAGTACATACAAAGTACATAGGCCCTGCTATTCTTAGATAAGGAATCAAAAAGTTTTTGGCTCGCTAGCTTTTGGATTTTGTGTGGAAGAAAACTTGCCTATTTTTGACATATGACTTAATTTATTCTCTTCTACTCTATCTACGATATTTGATACATTTGATACATTTATTAGTAGAATATTTGATATACTTAACTAATGGTAAGTACTAGTACTATGTAGATACTATGTATATTTCGAGACTAGGATATTTATAATACTCAAAAACTTCCAACTTCTAATCCTTTTATGCTCATTTGAATAAGGATTTTGCCAGTTTATACAAAAATATATCATTAGATTAGCAATATACACTACCAAAATAAAGTTACAGTATCCTACTACTGACTTTCTACTATAGAATACTACAAATACTATGTAGTAGTAGATTATTGTAGTTCAAATAAGTATGTCAATAAGTTTAAATTTATTTCTATTTCAAGGTTCTATTGGGATCTGTGTATGCTTTTGCTCCTCGTGGCCAATCTCATTATTCTTCCCGTCGCCATTTCGGTATTTAAAATTTTTATTTTTATGCCTTTTTCAGAGTATATATTTTCTTTAAAACATCAGGGTTGTGTAAAGCTCAAGATTTTGAAAAATTGAATTTATGAATCTTCATTACTAAATGCTAATTTCATTTACATAACATATTTTTCCATTTATTCAAACTTGGATTTTTTTAAGAACATATCGTCAGTAACTGATATTTGAATAAAAATTTGGATTTTTGTCCAAAATTTGAAGTTCCAAATGAGCTTTCAATGCATTCATACATATTATAATACTTTAAAATCCGCTAAATATCTGAAGATTCAAAATCTATTAAAAAGTGACAACCCTGACCCTGATGATAAATTTTTAATGAAGTGTTTTTAATTATTTTTTTAGTTTTTCAGAGATGATCTGAGTATTCGATGGATAGCTTTTAATTGTCTTTCGGATACTATATTTCTAATCGATATAGCTGTTAATTTTCGAACAGGTAAGTAAAATTACCTAGCTTTAAGTTGGTTTCTTGATAAAAGTCTCCACTATTATCCATAGTATTGTTACCTTATGTAAACTATTGTAAATTGAAAAATCAAAAGAACTCGAGGTGAATTTCAAACAAGGCATAATTCAATCATTGAAAATTTACTTTATATCTCAATTCTTTCAAGTTTCAAAATCAACTCGTCTCGTATTGTAGACTGTAGGTACGTATACTTACATCATAGCGTAAATATTATTCAATACAAATCAAATCAAAATTCGTTTCATTTTTTGCCTCTCAAAGCCCTCATTTCCATTTCAATCAGTTAAATACTCATATGTACTACATGATTGTACATGTGCATATAGTTGTGTTATGTATGTATTTAGATACGTTTTAGAAAATAGAAAAAGTTTAAAAAAAAAGTGTTAGCTTATTCATTCGAAGGTACGTGCTACGATTGTATAATTTTGCATCTAAAACTAAAATGGCAAAAAAAAATCTAAACTGTCTACTACTAACTGTGTATGGTAAATAGTAGGGTAGGAGAAAAATACCTTTAGATGGGAAAATCAATAATGAATAAGCTTTTTAAAAAATTGCTTCATTAGTCAATCAGGCTGGATTTAAAAGCCATTAAAAGCCAGGTCTAGGGACCTGGAAAATTTACAATAAAAAGAGTGAAAAAAATTAGGCGTGGTAAATTAGATATAGGTACTATGATAGTACTGATAGCACTAAAAGTAAAAACACATTTTACTCAAAAATATGTACCCAGTATTCATTTCTTAGCTTTATATGGATCTAAATTAGATAATACCAATAAAGTAGGGTAGACTACAACAGTTTGATTAATTTTAAAATTTAACGAAAAAGCAATGGTCGAGCTAAATATTGCTCTGATAGCTTAAAATTGAGTACCTAAGTATTTTACTTTATTCACTTGAGAGTCTTTTTACTCGTTAAGTTAGCTAACCAAAGCATTTTCTAGCCGATTTTTTAGGATAAAATTAGCCAACATCCCCTGGTAGAGTATCTTGCCGGCATTAATTGATGATAACAAGTTGACAGTGGGATTTACAACATCAATAAAATCTAAATCTCCCGCTAAC
Source organism: Nanhermannia cf. coronata Gr-Ori-00579 (assembly GCA_034699045.1). Classification (NCBI taxonomy): domain Eukaryota; kingdom Metazoa; phylum Arthropoda; class Arachnida; order Sarcoptiformes; family Nanhermanniidae; genus Nanhermannia; species Nanhermannia cf. coronata Gr-Ori-00579. The sequence continues at coordinate 4,643 of JAQIXA010000454.1, forward strand.
TATCCCCCAATGATAATTTAAATTAGAAAATTCTCTCAGTTTTTCAAAAACCTCTGATAGATAAATTCTAGTATTCTAGTCCCAAGTTAAAGTCCCTAGTCTCTAACGAAAGTGAAATTCTCAAAAGTATAAAATGAAAGTTAAATTACATATGTCAAGAAGCTTGGAAAAATCAAAAGTTCCTCGAATCAAAGGTTTTAATCAGATTAGTAGTACAAGGTATTTCTAATTTAAAATAGGCACTTGTACTCGTAGTAGAAGGTAGTTCTGTTACAATTAACTTGCGTAATAAATATCACCTTTCAAACTTGAAAAGTGTCTGCGAATATAATCGAATTTCGGATATTTTTTATATTAGATATTAGATAGGGAAAACTCATTAGCTTGCACTTTAGCTTTTTAACCTTACTTTGATAGTTTTTTTTTTAAGCTCGTAATTCAAAATATCTAGATTTTTAAGCTCATCTAGTTTTACAATCTACTTGCCTATTGACTACAAAAATGACAAATTATATTCCCAATCAAAACCCTTTTTAACTCTATGTACTTGCTAATTTGCAATTATCTCTAAATAAAAATTTGTAAAAATTTGCTGTCCATAATTTTATTGAAAATTACAATTACAAAAAATGTATTATTGGAAATCCATCCACGATGAGTTCAATGATATGCCTATGCGAGTAGAAAGTAAATATATCTATCTAATAGTTAAAGTAAATATGTATGTATATATAGCGAGTAATTTCTAAAAAATGTAATTGCCGAAAAATGTAGATTTCTTGTAGATCTATCGATTCGTAGAAATCGTAAAATACACATGAATTATTGTTGAAAAAGCCGAAATGTGTGTGCTTTTTGATAGGACTGGAAGATTTTATTGCTTGTACCTAGGTATAATAGAATTTTTTAGGATACGATATGACTAACAAAATATTCATATTTTGCAGATGGATATGAACTATTATGCAAATACTTATAATATACTTACATGTATCTACTAGTACCTAGGAAGGGATATGAAGAATGCGAAAGATATGGCATCGTCATCAGGAAAAACCTTAAATTGCTGACATTTGAAGGCCTTTCATTTCACTATTTCCACTTGATTCTTGACATTTACATTCTCCTACATTTACAAATTTGAATTTTACTTGAACTAGAACTATCTATGTATCTACTCATTGTAGTATGTACTTACATATGAACAAATTCTAAATTTCATAATATAAATAAAATCCTACCCTACCTACATATATGGTTAAAATCCTTTATGGTTAAAACCACAAGCACAAATCTCAACCACATATACGAGTACTAGGATGTGATTTGAGAGATTCTGGGAATATTTCGGATAATTCAAAGTGTAAATGAAAAATTACAAATATTGCAAAAAATTCTAAAATTCTAATGTATTAGTAGTTAGAGAAAGAGCTTAAAAATGCTAAAGGATTCAGGTTCAAGATGAGAGAAAGCAAATATTTCTCTATTTTTTTGTTTAAACAAAGTACTATACCTTATAGATAGTAGTAGAAAAGTGTTGGTTAGAAATCAAATCATCTTTTTATCGTGCGTTGTAGAAGAAAAAAGTTTTTTTTGTTGGTGAAACTTTGACTTTACAATTCTACTGTGGTATACTATTGTAAATATTGATTTTTCCATTAATATCTATTTTTCAAGAGGGGAAAATACTGGGTTGAAATGTACATTTGTATGTGAAAATAGCATTAGTTTGATTCTTTGGATATTTTTTACTAAAACTACGAGTAGTACTAGTAAGTTTACACATGAGATACTGAAGTGTATGAGGAAAAGCATAATAATTTGAATTGGAAATGAATTTTTAACTTGATTATCGAATAAACAAATGGGCTATAAAGTATTTTCCTCAATTCTAGCAAATCAGCTGGAAAGTCTGGAAAAATGAGAGGATTTATGGAAGTTCAAAAAATTGAGATAATTTCATTAGGAATGAAAAATTCTCTATCAGGAACTTGATGATTTTTATAATTTCTTGCAATTTTTGAGCAAAAGCCAAAATATGCAAAAAAAGTTCTTGGCTCAAGTCTTTCTCACCTTTGTCAAAAAGAAAAAGTTTGATATGGCAAAGGTTAACAAAGGTATTTAATCGACTTACTTAAATGAACAAATCAAGTTTGCCAGATTAACTTGAATCAAATGTTTTTTTCTTTGTTCAAGTAATTAGTTTGAGAGAGAGAGAGTTTGAACTATTCTTTTCTTTTCTCTTGTGAACTTGTGACGTTCATTAAATTGTGCCAAATTTTTTATTTATTGACTTTTATCACGCATCTAACAAATAAGCATCGAAAAATCAGTGTGATTTTTTGAAATACTTGGATAAATCAAACCATTTGGATCTCTAATTAATCACTTTTTACCTATTTTTTCAGGAATTATGCTAAAAGATAATTCAGAGCAAGTTATCCTCGATCCTGTACTGATAGCTAAGCATTATCTTAAAGTAAGAACTCATTCTAAAATATCAAAGTAAAACTCCATTTAAAATTTCAGTCAATGTCATTTTGAAATTTTTGAAAAAAGTTATCTTTCCATCTCTTCCAATTATAGATTTTAAATATGTAGAAAATATCAAAAGCTAATTAAGAAATTTGGGGTCCCGGAAAAAATCCTAACTGACCAAAAATCCCAACTCCAAAACCCCAACTGCCAAAATCCCACCTAAACCAAAATCCCATCTCCATAAAATTGTCATACAATTGAAGAATATGTTGTTCATCACCAGTTATTGGACCATAATTATTATCCTTGATAAGGATAATGATATCATCTTCGCCAAAATCTTCAATTGTATGACAATTTTATGGAAATGGGACTTTGGAGGTGGGATTTTGGTTTAGGTGGGATTTTGGAGTTGGGATTTTGGTTGCTGGGATTATTTCCTAGAGCCAGAAATTAGAATTAGATCTAATTTTCTAGAAATTTCTAGAATTTCCTTAATTGATTATATTTTATTATTATTTTTCTAGTCTTGGTTCGCACTTGATTTGATTTCATCGATACCTTTGGACTATATTGTTCTCGTTTTCTGCTACCTCGAATACTGTGTAAGTTGCACCAATATACTCTTTAAATTCTAAATTCTAAATCTCTAAATTACATTTTCAAAGTATATAACTTTACATTTTACACACTAGTAAGTTTATATTACATTTTAGATACTAACTAAATACAATTTTAATATATTAACTGACTCTATAGTAGGTATACATACCTAGATATTTGAATATTGGAGCCTGGTTAGATTTCTTTATTTATTATTCTATCTCGACCCAACTCTATCCATCTTGTTTATTGCATAAAGTCTGGATTCTCCTCATTCTACTCTTAGGATATTTAACTAAAGAGTAACAAAAAAAGGAACATTTCTTCCCCAAAAAAACTCTATTAAAATACTCATATAGGCAAAATCCAAGGCCATTTCTTATTATTACTACATAGTAGGTATCTAAGGTACTAGATACAATGGTACTTTTATACAATGTGTAGTAAGTAGACATAGGCCACCCACTATGATGCAAACCTTACAATCTTCAAAGAATAATAATTCAATTTGTATTTGTATCCAACCAAGGGAATCTCTGAGGAAAGCATAAGCATCAGAGAAAAAAAAGTTTTTCAACTTAAACTAGGCCTTTAAACATAAGTATGAAAGTAAGGAAATTTTGGGTTATCTATTACCGGACATTTTGTCTATAGTTCAAATGTTGAAGGGTGCCAAAAATTTGCCTTAGATAACTTATCTTTAGAGTAGAGTCCTTATCCAAAATCCAAGACATTTTTGGATTTTTTGACAAAATTTTAGAAAGCTTAAGCTTTCTACTAATAGGTTCAATAGCCTAATAGCCTACTACTAATTTGTAGTTCTAGAATATTCAATTTAACGTGATTTTGTAAAAAATATTTCTCAAAATATCAATTTTTGACCTGTTTATGGTCCTCGAAATGTTGAAAAACATGATACTGGGAACTTGTTTATTTTGACAAAAATTTCTTGACTGAAATGTCAGAGTATGCAATAATATAATATTTAAGTATAATATCTACTATTGTAGGTACTTTTACATATACTTAAAGCTTAAAGATTTACCAAAACGAGCCTCAAAGTAATTTCCATTCTTTTCCATTTCAACTTGTACATATAACTTTTTCAAGCATTCAAAATCTTACCAAATCTAAATCCAAATTCTTTCTCTTCTCTCTCAATCTGAATCTGTGAAAAGTAAAAGTCTGATGTTGACAGTTTTTTTAGAGGGATTTAAGTTCACTTTGCGCTCCCTGCACTCAACAAATTTCTGAAATTTAGTCATTCGAGCTGGAACTGAAAGAGCAGCAGAAGCAGACAAAGCTTTCACAATCATTATAAATATTTAATTAGATTCTGTCCAAGACAAAAGAATAATGATCTTTTTACCCCTGTCTGTCCTTTCTATCATTCATAAATTTAGCATGGGTCTTTGAGCTGTTTGTTGACTGACTCGACATCCGACCTAGGTGATCTGTAATCAAAGGATATAAGTATTTATCCTAATTTTCAATTTTAAGATAAAAATGATGATTAACCAGTGGAATTGGATTCTTGACCAATTTTTAAAATGAAAATTTTGTTAATTTTAAAGCAAAGTACACTAATAACTTTAAATAGTCTCAAACAACTCCACTCGAATAGTACGTATGAACGAACTTGACTGATATTTTTGGATAATTTCAAAAGTACATTTGCTAAACAGTGTAAAATAAATTGAAATTTTTAAATTTACAGATTCCACAAATTCCTCAAAAATTGACAAGAGACAATTATGCAGAATTCTTATGTTTCAAGTTCAATTTTAAAATTCTAGATACTTTGAACAAAAATCGAGATATAAAATTGAAAATTGGGCTAAGAATACTAATAAAATTTCAAATACTCATCTTAAAATGAGAAGGATCTAACAATTAACTAATATTTAAGCTTCATTGTTCTCAAAAATTAACAATATGATAGGTGTACATATTATCTATTTTCATTATTAAAAAATGAATAAAATTAATTTTAAGGGGGCTGGTACAGGAACCTAAAGTCTAAATTCTGCCACATGTTATCAAATGGCCTTTTTGGGTGAACTTACGATTAGATCGAAGAAATCTCTTTAAGTACTCCGCGTACTCTAAGTTTCAAGTCTCTACGTGAAGTACTTAAAGAGATTTCGTCGATCTAAGTTCACCCAAAAAGGCCATTTGATAACATGTGGCAGAATTTAGACTTTAGGTGCATGGGGCATTGAACCTTAAAGAACTTTATCTTTATTCCAAGGATATCAATTTAAAACATAAAATTTCTTAATAAACACACTTTTATAGGAAAATGTAAGTCCATTTTTGCAAAAAATTACACTATTTAGGCGCATTAGTACGAGTACAAGCAACATACTATAAGTACTGACACATTTAAATTATGAAATTGACCAAAAAATGGTACATTTAGTTAAGTTTACTATTTTTGATGTTGATCTTTTGATTTTGTCTTTTTGCATTTTTTCGTACTTTCAAGCAGGATTTTAGCGACTCTTTTCAAGTAAGTCATAAACTCATAATTTTTATTAGATATTCTAACCTAATTAAACTTTAATTTGACAGTTAATGCAAGCCGGAAGAGCTCTAAAAATTCTAAGAATGGTTAAACTATTATCTCTTGTAAGACTTTTGAGAGTTTCTCGACTCGTTCGTTATGTTAGCCAGGTAAAAATATACAAAATATTATCTCTCAAAAAATCTCATTTTAACTCTGGAAATTTTGAATTTTTCTCAATTTACAGTGGGAGGAGGTCTATGTAAGTACAATTTTTTTCTAATTTTTTGTATCTTTTTTTGTAAGAAATTAGCAAATTTTTCGTATTATGAAGCAACTCATAAAGATTCTAATCAATCGATTCAGGATCAAATTTTGAATAATTTTTTGCTACATTCATTCTCTTATCTTATATTGTACATCTCTTTCCCTAATTCTATCTATTCCATTTCTTTTTTACAAATATTTTACAAAGATTATTATTATCTTGATTATTATTACTTATCTTTAGATTATGATTATGTACTACTACTTTAGTATTTTATTTTTATATAAAAAAAGCTGCAAAAAAGTAATGGCTTCCTAAAAAAAATCTGTTACTTTGCTGCTATCAGTTATTTTGTTTTACTTTGCCTAGTTTTGTGGCAGCATTTCTCATTTTTTTAATTATGAATTATTCATACTATACAACAACTGGGGATACTACGAACCATATAAGAGAAGTTTAAGGATCTTTAAGTTTTAAGTGAGGGGAAAAAAACTTATCTTCAGAATACAGAATAGGCTTAAAAAATCCCAAAATGTAAAACTTTTGGTATGTAAAAAAAGTAGGTAGGTAGGTAGAAGTTTTTTTTATATTCCTTAGAGAGGATATTTCATATTTTAACATACCTACAGTCCAATGTAGTACTAGTACTGTTTAGTACTTTAGGATATTTTCTAACACAAAAAATACACAAAAAACACAAAACTAACAAACATGTAAAAGCATAAATATCCTCATGTAGTTAATAACTATATTAGTAGAACTTTCCTTAAAATATTTACTACAAGTCATAGCTTTTCTTTGTTCGAAAATCATCAAAGTATATCCTGGATTTTGCAAGGATACATATTATATAGTCTAAATTAAATCTACCTACATTTCCTTTGCAAAATTTTATCTAAAATCAAGATTCAAATTCAGATCAATTAAAAATGAAATTTTAATAAGATACATTTGCATATTACCTATGTAGGTATCTTAAAATCAGAAAGATTCTTAAAAAAGTCTAGACCATCCTGTCTTTACAACTTTTATATTCAATTTATTTAGCAAATTTTGAGCCAATTTTAAGGAAAACGCCATCAAATATTGTCGAAATTTTGTTGACTCTTTCCTCGAATGATCTCTTTCAATTTTGAAATCCTAGATTTCGTAATCAAATGACCAAAAATAAGGTTTTCAAACTGAAAATTGGGACCTAGAAAGATTATGATCTATTCTTACAATCCCCATAATCAAGTCAATTAAAGATTACTTATTCAAAATTTATCATTTTTTCCTTTGAATCCTTGAAATTTTTTCCATTTTTTTAACCATTTCCGTTTCCTATATTTTGTACATACATAGATACATATAATATATAAGTAGGTAGGTACTATAGTAGGTACAAAAAGTAGTACAAAAAAGTTAGTTTGAATAATTTGTGTAGTTAATTATCCATGAAGGTACTTTATTAGTAGGGTGAATTGTACTAGGTATAAAACATTAAAGTAATAAAGATTTATTCATACATGTGCCTTGAAACTGGTAAATGTACATATACGAGATAATAGGTAGTACCTATTATGTAATATATCAGGAGTACAGAATAGTAGTAGTAGGTAATTCATATTTGATTTAAATTAAGTATAAACAGAGACATTTTGAACAATTTTATTATACATATTCCGTATACTTATATACTTACTATCATACTACATACTGCCTTAAGAGTACCAGTATGAATATGGGAAATATATCAAGATTTTAGTCAAGATTTCTCGGGGCCCAAAAAGGTACCTTACATTTTGAATTTTGAGATTTATGCATTTGTGCTTGCTTGCATTACTTGCATAATATATAAAAAGTAATATTTATAAGTTATAAGATTCTCTCATTTATTACAATACTATATACAGTGAGAAATGTGATAGAAATCATAATATGAATACTAGAGTACTAGTAAGTTAATAGTGCCCTTACATAAATAAATATGGAGAAAGTAAAAAAAAACTTTTTTATTTTCTCTCTCATCATTCCAATCCCAATTATTTGCGGAGCCGGAGAACTGCAATCTGCAGTAAAGTACTTTATATATAGTATTTAATAGTGGATTAGCACAATTAATCATCATTACAGTTTACATAACTACTAGTACTAGTAGAACAACTAGCAGAATAAGAACTACTTGAAATAGGAAATATAAGTACTGATACCTAAATAGGAGAAAGTTTTTTTAGCAAATAAAAAATTAGAAATCTAGATTCTCCTTTGAGAGTGAGAAACTCTAATGCATTCGATAACTTATTAGCTGTAAAAATGAGTTCTTTCTATCAATTAATTTAACAAAATCAGACACCTAAAGTGTCTGATTAAACTCTATATGATCGAGTTTAACTTAAAAAGTATTCTAAATATCAATAGGTATAAACTTTTCTTTGTACCTATGATCATCAATATAAATATCTAATCTTAATTAGAACTGCACTAAATTCAAGAGAAAGTTTACTAATTTTCTAAGTTTGTACCCAGAATATCAGGAATGTGACCCAGGATATCAGTGATGAGACATTTTGGAGATATACCTACTGTATTTTGAGAAAATATATTGACATTAGTAGGTTCAAAAATCATTTTTTTGAGCAGCTTTTTAGCTTTATATAGGCATATATGTTTAGATTTTAGTTCAACTATCAGATTTAAATCCTTTTCAACTTTGAAATTTGCAAATCTGTATATTTTAAGGATATTAAGTTTTATTTAGCTCATTCGACGAAAGTAAATTGCTCATTTCTTCAATCCCACGAACATTCGTACATCGTTAAAGCATAATTAAAACATTTCCTGGATTTCCTGCTGGATTTTAAGAAATTCCTATACTTACTACTCGTATAAGTAAAGTTGCTTAATCACCCAAAAACCTCAACTCAAAACTCATTCGAATCAGAAATCTCCCCCCAACCCATAACTATTAAAATTAAATCCAGTTGTAATCCAATAGTACCTACCTTAGTTATTTAGCTAATCGTGAGTACTATAACTACTACTACCTAGTCTAATTCTAAGTTTAGAATATCATTTACATTTTAAAATGTATCGATTTGACGTATTTTTTTCCTGGCTTTTATAGTTTGATGAATTTAAAAAAGTTGAAACTTTTGCACAAATTGGGAGAAAAAGTGTTTACCAAAGTCAAAATTAAAAGTATCAGTACCAGTATTTTGTATCTATGCCTGTCCTGTATCTATGCACTATACTAATGAGATTATTAAAATATTTTTGTGCCCATTATAGCTCACTTGAGTAATTTTGAAAAAGTTTGAAAAATATTTTAATTATGTCTATACTTTTGTATTGTAGGTACCTATAAGTATTCCGTATGATTGAATAATAATATTAAAATGATACATTACAAGATAGATGTTGAAAGGAAATGAATAGATATATCATTTGCTTACTCAATTCAATATTTTTAATAAATATTCTTCTATATATTTCCGCTTTTGATGTATTTACCTAATATTTAAATTTTACTTTTCAAAATTACCCAGGCTTGTACTAGTACTTGAATATTCTGATACGTATATTCTGTATTTTTGTCGATTCTCAAAATATCTGCTGTATTTATTTATTTACTTTCAACTTACATACCACAGCAATGAGACATAAAACAGACATTCTAGCATTACATATTCAAAAAAATCAAAATATCCTATTAGAAACACACCACTAATACTCATATATATCTGTAGGAGGTACATATAATCAAATAACAAAATATCCTTTTATCTAAAAAAAAATTGGTTTACAGGTAATCGATTTAGAATCACCTATCCATTAAAGTATTAGCACAATATCTGTAAAACTTTAAAGCCACACAAAATTCATTTTCATTATTTTATTGAATACTATCCTAAAATTTATTAGATATGTCCAAGGTCATTTTAAACAATTTTCGAATTGTAAGTACAATATCTTTATGTTGTATATTTTGCCCTAAAGAAAAACAAGTAGATAGAAATGTAAGTTTTGTCGGGGAACTGAATATTTCATGAAATGCATATGATTTCTCATACACTTGAAAATATCTATAGGTATATGTATTTAGATATGTACATTATGTATTTTGGCCCATTTGACAAAACCATAATTCAAAACATGAGGAATAAAACAGCAATTTCTTTCGCACCAACAGTTTAATGCCATATTTTTACTTGAAACTTTACATTTATATTTGCTCAAATTCTTGTTCTACTACTACTTATATTACTATTACTATACAGTATAGTAGGTTTAAATAAGCAAAGGGTTGCCGAAAAATTGTAAAAACAAAAATATTTATTTCTTCTGGTACTACTACTACCAGACTGGTACTTACTAGTAGTTTAAATTTGACAGAAAATCAGGGCCATTCAAAGGATCAAAAATGTATAAAAATACTTATATGTATGGTATATCCTGGCCCAGCAAAAGTAAAGAAAAATAAACCAATTTCTCCAAAATAATCTCTTAAAAAGAGCTCAAAATCCCAATTTCCTTATCAAATCCTAGAAGAACACCATGTATTATAGGAAAAATGCATAAATATATAACAAGATTAGACTTTTTTGCAAAAAATATTATTATCCTTAAAAATACCAGTACTGAAAGTAGTAGTAAAAGGATTTTTAAAGGAAATTTAGATATACTTATAGCTTACTTATGCTTATAATATTTGGTAAACCGGTGTGTTTTATGGTAAATGCCCGTTTCAAAAACTTATAAAATCTCATATATAGTATACTGTAAATACTATTATGTATATGTAATGGTATTAGTACAGATCTAATCTATATAGGTATAAGTAGGTTTGAAATATGTAGAGGAATCTTTGGCTTTGCTTTTTTGCATGAAATTCTTCTTCTAGATTATAAGAAATAATCTTAAGCATGGTTTATGATTATGACAAGTTTATTTAAATCCAACTCAATCTCTTTCAACTATTTTTTTCTATACTAAAGATAAGTATTTTATAAGGATACTACTGTCTATTCTTATCCTTGAATAATTGTACGATTACTCGTATATTTGTATCATTTCATTAATGACTATTCCTTACTGTAAAATTTGAATCCAATTTAATCATCAGATTTACTTATCTAATCCAAAAATCCAATCCTATACTCGAAATTTCACACGAACGATTGATTGAACCATAAATTATTTGGGGGAAAACAGATAAATCATTAAGAGTATGTACTATTACATATAGATACTTCGTAGGTACATTTACATAGTCTACCAATCTAGATTTTAGAATAGAATCGAATCAAAATATAATAGATTTTTATCAAAAGTTCATGGACAATATATATGTATTATTTAGATAGGTTTTCAGGTGTGAAATACTCAAAACTCAAAAACTGGAAATCCAAAGTTCAAATATATTTACACAAAATGAGAATTTTTCCGAGTTCTGAGTCTAAGCTGGCCAATTTATTTGTACTAGGTACAACTAGTACTGTACTAGTAGAAACCCTTATAATTTTAATATTATTTCTAATAATACTTATTTCAGACATTTTGGGTGAAACAACATTTTTCATTTTCAAGATATAAAGGGCTGTAAAGCACGCTACACATCATAGTAAATCTTATGGGCAAATATATCACGTTTTTCTCCATCTATCTCTCTTATTTTCGATCCTACACAGTTGTACAACTTACAACAGTAGGGCCATTTCAAAAACTTATATTTTCTAATAATTTCAAGTCACAAAATCAAATTATTATATTGTCAAATTGCAAATTACTCTAAAAAAACACAAATTCTGAAGTATATTGAAGCAATACGGAGTATTTTGCGAAGGAAATTCGTATTATTTTGCAAAAATCTGCTTTAATAGCAAGTAAAAGACATTTGAAACATTTTATAAAGCTCTACTCGTATATGGAGAAAGCATTTTCAAAAAACCTCTAAAAGGAGAAAGCTTGGATTTTTAATTTTAAAAAAATCTAAAAATGTCCCTCTTATCAATCACATTTTAAGCCATACAGATACATAGGGTGATTTTATAGTTTGATTAAAGTTTTTCGACCAAATGTCAAAGAAATCATAGTTTTTGGTAGACACATTTATTTTTAGTAAAAAGTTAAAATTTTGCAGGAGAAATGTCGCCGGTATGGGAGTATAGGTATAGTACTATGATACTAGGTCCTAGGTAAAAGTAAAAGATATTTAGCAAAAGCCATAAGCCATGGTAAGAACACAACTTTTGCCATTTGATTCAAAACTTGGAAAATATAAGTTATAATGTATAAGTGCCTTACTGGTAGTACTTTGTAGTAGGGCATAGTACTCGTAGTAGTATAGGTAATGTATAATGTTTTGTAGACTTACTGGGAATGTAGTATCAAATGCCTAGAGTCTAAGGGCTAGATGGATAAATATTGAGGGGAAAGTTTAGGAAATGGCAAAATCCAAAATGAACGAGCCAGATCGATCGAGAATCGAATCGAAAGTCGGTCGAAAGTTGGGATATTTATATGGGTAAATAACATGGGAGAAAGTGTAACTAAAGTACTCAAATACACATAAACTATATACTGCTATTACTATTACTAGATACTACTAGTACATTTTGATATTTCTACTTTTACCATACTACTACTACTGATATATTTTATAGATTTGACAAGCAAACCTTCTCATAAATCATAAAATAAAACTTTATAATAATAGAAATATGCAAATCTTAAATACTGGATAATCGAAAAATGTATGCATTTTTCGTCATTTTGGCCTAAATATTTTGAACAAATAATTTTTGGTTAATTAAAAAAGACCCTACAGAAAAAAGGACCTATTAAGTACCCTACAGAAAATTTATAAAACAGGGCATTATAATCATATACTGTGTAAAATATTGACAAAAAATTTCAGAAAATTTTGAAAACTGATATGCCTAACCTACCCACATACAAAACTCTCAAAATTTCGAAATTTCGACTCAAATTACATTTTTATCCTACGTACTTTTCAAACATTAATCAAAAACCAACATTTTGACATTTTGACCCATAAGATAAGAATTTATGATTTACTGTTATATTAATTTCTAGCAATTTTTTATTTTTTTTGGTGAAGTGTTGCTTGTTCTGTCTGTGTTCATAGTAGAGTAGTGGTAGTGATAGTGGTAGTTAAACTTTTCCTTATAAAATTGCATTATAAAGTTTGCTGGTGGAAAATATTCGATGAGTGATATTTCATCGAGAGTAAATATCAAATGGATGAGAGATCGTACTCGTATAGCACATAACCCTTGGGAATTATTTTATTGCCGAAAAAAAAAGCTTCTACTTGAAAAATTTTTAATTTAATATTTTGGTCTAATTTCTATCAGCTCTTATTTGGGACCCTATTATAGTGTCATAGTCTATGTACATAGGGTCTACTACTACTACGACTACTACTAGTTACGACGATGGATTTCTAATAGATCAACCTTTGGGCTCTGGAGATTAATAATATTATGAGAATTTAATTATAAGAATTTAATTTTTTCGAGACATGCCATAAGAGAGAGAGAGAAAGAGAGAGTAGATTAAATAAAGTTTATGTGAAATTGAGTTGTTTCTTATGTACCAGCTTGCGGCTCATTTTTCGATATCTTTTTTACAATCACTTACTACTTATAGTATAGTAATAGTAGTATATTTGGACATTTGATCTATTTCAAAATAACAAAATTTACTACCTACTAGTACTACAAGGATATCCCTAAGCTAGGTGTATAGTAGGGTACCAATAGTTTAAACGCTACTCCAATAATCTTCAATTTTTAAAAAAATAAAATTTTGTGACCGAGAAAATTTCAAATTTAATGTACCCTACAAAGTTTCTAATCTAAATTCTTATAAATTTTGGAACTTTTGACCTTATATCAAGTGTTCGGATTTTCAAATTTACCAAATTTGAAATTAAAATTCTGCCCTTATAATAATGTCTGTGATGTAATTTAAGCTATAATAAGTAAGTATAGTCTAACGATAAGGTTTTTCCAATATATCTACTACTAGTACTAGTACAATATTATATCTATAATCAAGTAAGTAATAAGAGTCAACTTTTAGGCGGCGGGGACTTTTTTGGGCCAGTAAATCACTTTCTTTCTCTTTTACTTTTAATCCTGATATAATGGGCTCTTACTACTATGTACTATAAGTACTACACAGTCAAGCCTGCAACTTACTACCTAACCCAGTAATAGGACTAGGCCTAGGTTGTAATAAGGACGAGCCAAAGGACTCAACCTTGGTTGTCAAAAAACACCCAAAAAGTAGTAGCCTCAGCCAAGATAAAAAAATTATAAAAAAAAAGTTTTGGTCGCATAAAACTCATACCTATAACATACATACATACATACAAACATTAGGTAATGTACATAACATTGGTAGATTCACACAAACAATTATTTTATTCAACTATATCTATTACTAATAGGATACATTTTAAAGTACCTACATACTACATACATAATGCTATATACAATCGCATAAATAATCATTTGATAAATGTAACAATGTCAAAAAAAGTATCTAATTTTTTGTAAAATTCAAACTATCTCAAAAATCTCAAATTGTGTAAATCATGTAACTTGATATATGAATAAAGGGTGAAAGTAATCGAGATTTTGGACAATTTTTTGACATTTTTACATATATAGATGGTGATACAGATTTACATACAAGTAAATAGCAATTAGAATTAGAGCTGGTTCTACTGTAACTAACTAACATTATTTGTAAAAAGCTAGTCAGCTTTCCGGAATGTCCTTTTTGCCTTGATCTTTAAATCTTTAACCTAATTTAACCTTGATCTTGAATTCTTGATTTTTTTGGTTCTTCTATTCTATTACTTACTAGTATAAACTTAACTGTTGTAAATAATAGTACTAGTACTAATATAAAGTACTATTGATATAAACAATTACAATTGTTCTCCACCTTTTTTCTACTTTAAAAAAAATCTATTTTTTTCTATCCTTTTCTTTACTTTCTTCTCTATTGCAATGTTCGCTAATTTTTTCACCAGTTACGCCAAAGCCTGCACCAGAAACGTACACGAGTACGGAGAGACTCGACCACTTTTGGAAAAAAGGAACCCTTCTCGGGAAAAAATCTTATTTTAAAGGTAGGTTCAAAATAACTGTACCCGCCGCTTAAAAACCGCTAAAAAGTCACCCACCCCCCTCTTACTCTTGAACTTTGAACCCTCGAAAATTCTCTAAAATATCTAAAAAAAAAACTAACAAAAATCATATCAAAATCTCTCAATCTTCTCTCTTTATTTACATTTCTTTGTTGTACTACCCGAGTTTTGAAAAAATCGTCAAATATTGTGAATCTTTACCCGAAATTGGAATGACTATTATAGTACCTTTGTATCGTTCAAACTCTTGTAATACTCTTAATAGCATAACTAATAGCATAACTGTTAGTAGTTTTATATCTAAGAAAAAAACCAGTGTAAAATCCGACTAATAATCTATAAAACACATCTAGTATCTAGTATCTTAGGTATTTAGTTCAAATTTCAAATAGAAATATAGGGTTTTAAAACCAGAACCAGATTATAATCTAATCTTAATAACCCCTATAACCCGGACCTGACCTTTTGTACTTTACTACATACCTAGTGCATAGTACTAGACACTATATAGTAGTACTAGTACTTAACCTTAAATTAAATAAGACTTTCTTTCATTTCATTTTCTTTTGATTCGAATTTCGAATCGATTGAAACACAGACATTACCTACAGTCTACAGATTTACAGATTACAGATACTTTAATATAATAGGTATTACAATTTAGGTATAATTGCCTATACAATCATTGATGTAGGCTTTTATACACGATATTTACACTTAAATAGGCATAAATGAGCTACAATTTATCGATTTTTTACTACACTTTTTCTTATCTTTCATTCACAATTTTCTCACAATTCTCTCACTTTTTCAATCACTTTTTTGTTTTTTCATTCACCCTTACATACATATTTGTGCAATTTGTAGAAAAAACCTCAGCATTTTTATAGCCATTATACTAATGCTAATAATCGTAAGAAGAGATAGAAAAATAAAAGCAAAAAGACATTTTGTATCTGTCCCTTGAGAAATGGTGCGTAATCTTTAACTACATTTAGAGGGTAAATCTGCTGTAATGTAATTTTGTGACCCATTTTTTATATTGTGGTCAAGCTTTTGTTAAAGTACCCTACCTACTATGTATCAGTATTAGTATAATGGGCTCGACATTTTTTTTTGTAAATTGACCTATATTACACATACTTAAGTATACCTATACCTACCTATGTTTAAATAAAGAAACACGAAACACAAAAATAACCTTTTTTTTGGATTTTTATACCCATTTATTTACAAAGTTAAAGTCAATGTTACCACTAAATCCTCATGTCCAAGTCCAAGTCCAAATGTCCTGAAATCCTACCATAATAAAGCAAAAAATACTTTTAAAAAATAGCACAAAATACACAAGTACAGTTAAAAAGTACTCAAATAAGCATTCAAACTACCTAAACAAATACTAATAGTCTGACTATTAGTAGGGTACTATAGTGTACTATTAGGCAAAAATAGGCAGCTAGACTAAAGACTGTGAGGCCAAAAAAAATCTCTTGAAAATTGTACAGTTTGCAATTTTTAAATTGGGTGATTGATTGATCTGTCAGTCCAGACCAAAGTTTCTTATAGTGCTTTTTTTTTCGTTTTTTTGCCATTTTTTTTTTGATTTTTTGTACCCTTTTTGTACTACTTATGTAATATAAAATATACTAGTAGTAGTAGACTACGACAATGATATAAACTTATAATCTTATAAACTCCGTGTACTCTGTGCTCTGCTAGATTATTTTTTTGGAGAGGTATAATCGAATCTATAAGTACTATTTGTTTGTAGAAGTCTTTTAATGTACTTTTTTTTGCTGCTTTTTCTTTTCTTACTTTCTGTGAAAACTTTAGATATCAATCTTTTTCCTCAATCAGTAAATCAATAGGGTAGGATGTGATTACGTAATGGTACGACAATAGTCATGTAATCAATTTCATTTGATTTAATTTAGTAATTAGAAGTAGGGATATAATTAATGACACCAAAATTAATGCTATACTACCTACATATACAGATATATAGAAGGCTCACAAAAAACAGAAAATAATTAACTACCTAAGTCATTTAAGCACATATAGGTAGTCAAGCACAAAAGTTGAATAAATACACTTTTTACACGGGGTCATCATAAAAAATTTTTGTCCATTTTTTGTAATTTTTAAAAAATTTTATCAAAAATTTCTTTGAGATTCTAGAGCATACAATAGAGGTATTAGATGCAGAAATCCTACTGCAGGATTCCTTGTTGGAACTTGTAATTATTGTACGAATATGAACATTTTAAATCGATTTTTAATAACAATATTAGTTCTACCAGTACTAGTACCCTACTGGTAGAAGATCTAGTTAAAAAGATTTTTTTTTAGCAAAATTGAATGGATTTTGCTTAATTTCATTTCATATCAACGGGTCCTATTTTTATGATTATTATTGTAAAAGTTGAGCTGCACATTATTCTAATTAAATAAATTCAGTTTTACTGCATTTTACTTATATATCTTACTAGTACTAGATACTTTGAAAATGCCTAAGGTCATCAGCAGAAATTGAAACTTTTATAAACTATTAAACTTACTACATAAATGCACTGTTAAAAGTATCTTACTTGTATTGTACTTACCCTACTATAAGTATATTTGTAATTTGTGCATTTATTTATAGATTTCATTTCATGTAAAAGAACCATTCTACTGTACTACTATACTAGGACTAGAACACTACAAAATTTTGGTTGCAAACTACGAAAATACCATATGGGTATGAGTTCTCACAAAGGAATTTATATTGGGGTGAAAGCACACACAATATAAAATACTTTTGCTTTCAAGGTCCAAAATAGCTTTTGTACTAGTACATATAATAGTACCTACTACAATAGTAGGTACCTATTATTATTATAAGTAAGGTATTTGTACAGAATACCATATGAAATGTCCATATGAAATTAAAGAAATTCCAAAATAAGAAAAGAAATATTTTGTATGTGAGACACACATTATTTATGTCTACTACTAGAATCATATTAAGCATATGATTCTATCATAAAATTATCATACTTCTAAACACCTATAAACCTTAAAATAAGTTTACTTATTAAAAGAGCTTTTTTGGGCTAAAAATGTCTAGAATTTTAGCTAAATTTGTAGAATGCAATTTTTTGCTCATATGCGTTACACACTTACACAGACACATTACTAATCCTAAGAGTACAGTATACCAGATAATTTTAAAGTTAGATTAAATTTTTATAGTATCTTGTAGTTCTTTTTCAGTTTATTTCATTTTTACACACATTTTTTACAGCTTTTTGTATCGTAGCTTTACTTTTTAAACAGTTGTAAGATACAAGGAGGACTTTATATCTATTTGAGACAGACTTATTACTTTTTTGGCCCAGTACATAAATATAAAATGATCAAATGAATACAAAATTTCCCCACCTAAAAAAGTCCTAAAGAAAGATAAGATGATAGGGTAGTAAAAGTCCTTGAGAATTGAGAACTCAAATTACATTTTGGTCAACAAATGTAGAATATTTAAGGGGAGAAGATTGAAGAACTAAAATATGAAATCCAATTTTAATTTTAATCTCACAACTATAGTGTACCTATACTGTATACTATAAGAGTAGGTACTAAATTAAACCAAAGATTAGAGATAGACCACAAAATAATAAATAATAATTGTGACAATCAGATAGACAGTCCAAAAGATACAAGTATTTATATCTAGTACTATACGGATACAGACAAGAGATAATAATTATTGATCAAATTGTAGGGATTTGAAATGACACACAGATGTGTTTTGCCAATTTTCAATTATAATTGTACTACCTACAGTACTAGTACCTATTCTAGTAGATTAATTTATCATTTTGATATTGATGTAGTAGACAATGGTGAATTCATTTCTTTGTTTTTTTTTCAATAATTTCAGTTTCTAAATATGGCCAGTGTATTCATGCGGATTTTTAATTTAATTTGTATGATGCTCCTTATTGGACATTGGTAAGTTACATACTAGTATAAAAGGGGAAAAAGTAGTTTTTGGATTGATTTTTAATTATTTTTACATTTTTTAAGGTCTGGTTGCCTCCAATTTTTAGTGCCTATGCTTCAAGGATTTCCTCCAAACAGGTTAATAATTTGTACGAGTAATATACTTAGGCAGATACTGGTCAGAAATATTTGTACAAAATAGTAGTACCCTAGATATTTATAGTACTTAACTTTAGAGATATTTTGATAGAGTTAGTTATTTAAGATACTCTACTTCAAAATACAGAATACTAAATTTTTATTTTCTCTTTCATTTTCAGTTGGGTTACAATAAATGAACTCCAGGTTAGTTTATAAAGATATATCATCTCATTTCATCGACTTCAATTTACTTCAATCTAAAATAGCTTAATATCATTTCTCAGATCGAAAATAAAAAAATATTTCAATTGCTTCTAAAAATTCGATCTAGTAGAGTTCGATTTTCTGACCTTAAAGAATAAGACAAATTCAGTATCCTTAATAATCCTTATACTGCTATCTCGAATCCTAATAGCAAATGACAATATTGATCTCTATATATCAAATATCATAAATTTTCTCCAAAAAACTTTTCGCCTAAGCTCTACTAAATATATATTCTAGTCTCTACATATAGTCTCAAGTCTGGCTAGATGCACTTAAGATCTATAGAGAGCTAGGTATATCGAAAATATTAAATTATATTTTCGAATCTAGAACAAGTTTAATGTAAGTAATAATAAGAAAAACTTTTCTTTTTTAACACCATTTCTTTCTCTTCTTCTGTAAACTCTATAGGATGCTTATTGGCTCGAACAATATTCCTGGGCACTTTTTAAAGGTAAATAAAATTCATTTTTATGCTTAAAAACTACTCTAATTTGAATACAAGTAACATTTCATAAAAAACAAAAAAATTTCCAAAATCAGTGTCTTAAACAATGCTTCTACCTACATTCTTCACTTTTTGTTTTTGATTCCAATTCCAATGATTTGATCGAAATAACATTTTTAGAACTTACTAGGTATAGTACAAATACTTGTAGAATTTTTGGTTTTTTTTTTTTGCAAAATAGTTTGTTAAAATAAGTGAAATGTTGCTTGTACTTTCTCTCTGTAAAGTGTTTTTAATTAATATTTCTGAACTTTAGAAATATTAAAAGTTACTAAAATTATTAACTTTTTCTTCTAATTCCTTCTCTCTCTCTATTTAAAGCAATGTCTCACATGCTGTGCATTGGATATGGTCGTTTTCCACCCCAAAATCTGGTGAGTTTTTGAATGTTTTTTTTCTTTCGAAAAAAATGTGACACTTTTTAAACTCGTTTTACCTTATGAAAGTAGCACTCTGATATTAACGAAATTAATACCATCTAAATGACTTAAATTGAGCATTCATATATCTAAATACAAGTAGTAGAAATGTGTATGATTAGAGATATTATAGATAATATAGCTTTTGTTATCTCATTTCTAATCATTTTCAAAAGTAAATCCTAAAAATTTTGTAAAATATTTTTCGGAAAATAGGAATTTCAATGATCTTCAGATTTAAGGGAAACGGAAAGAGTGGATACAAATTAAACATTGTCCAGGATGAGCAGGTCATTTCTTTAAAAAAATTTAAATTTTCAGATTTCTAATAAAGGAAAGTTCAGCCAAAGCTTCGAGACTTCTTTTACAGTCCCAAAGACTAGGCTAGGCTCTAATATATGAAGAAATAACTAGTAGTAAAAGAGCTAAATGTATTACATTGACAATTTTTTTTTACAATTTTTCGAGTTTAAAAAGTGTTACATTTCTCCTCAACAAAGACAGAAATTTTATCTAATAATCGTTGTATCTTAATTTTTCAGACTGATATGTGGCTTACTATGTTAAGTATGATCTCAGGTAAATTCTGAAAAAAATTTATAAAATGAACTTGGACTAATTTCTACCTTATTTTAGGGGCAACTTGCTATGCTCTATTTCTGGGTCATGCCACCAATTTGATTCAAAGCCTTGATTCATCAAGACGCCAATACCGTGAGAAAGTAAGTTTTTTTTATGACTTTTTTGTGAGAGAAAAATTAACTTTTTCTTTTTAATCCTACCTATTCCCTTTCAACTTTTACGACTTTGAGTTTGAAACAAATTTGACAAGAATTATAGATCTTTTATAATTTTTTATTTTTGATTCATTGACATTTTGCCAAAAGTCTCAAATGCTGAATATCATACAAGTACTTAAGTACTAGTCTAGTCAGATAACTCAAAAGTCTCCCTAAAAATTCTAATTATAAATCCAAAGCTCAAATTTTTGAATTTCTGTAAAGAAAATTTCATGATTTTTGAAAAAATTCTTAATTTTAATTCGATATTTGAAAGCAATCTCCATAAATGTATAAATAATGTACCATAATTCAATAAATGTCGATTTTTTATGCAATTTTTTATGCCATTGCTATTTGGCTAATATATTTTTCGGTTTTTGAGACGACAATAATGGCAAAATGTAGACTATGGATATTTTCTCAAAAGTTGGCGAAATATTTTACTACCAGAACCAATATTCAAGTCTAAATTCCTATACTATAGTATTATATTATATCTTGCATATAAAATAGTATAATAATTCTTTCACTTCAAATTCTACAAAAGTTTTTCCGAAAATGTCGTATCAACACATAGTCATAGTCTACTGTCTTCTACAAGAATCTATAAGTCTATGATGATGCAATAATAATAAAAAGAGAATTTTCCAGTTCAGCCTCAGTTCAGCCAGCTCTGCCAGTTTTATTTCTATTCTTTCACTTTGTCTATTATATAATAGAATACATATTATTATCAGTGTACTTCGTGTATAAAGGATGTTTACTATACTTATACATTATGTACTCGTACTTGAATCTTGAGACTGAGGAACTTGAAGGATAGAAAAAATCAACTTGGATTTTCGAAAGAAAAAAATGGGTGATGAGGCGGCAGTTCAATTTATTCAAGTGGAAAGAATCTCCTATACTATCCTCCAATATTATGTTACATTTTTTTTAAAGAATAAATCAATAACACGACGAATAGCCTGAGTACTTTTTAAAGAATTTAATGTCCTTAATATGGTTCATAAACATTTACCATAATCACAAATGGTCCAAAGTTTAAAAAGCAAAATAATAATCAATTCCTTTTAAAAAACCGAAAGAACTATCTGCGGATCGGTCTCAAAAAATCCAATTTGATACTTTTTTCAAACAAAAATAAAAATTACAAATACTGCAAAAATATCTAATGTGTAACTGGCATTCTCTGCTTTAAAAAAATCTTTTGTCAAAAAATTCAAATTTTGGTCATTGCATCAGTAAATCGCTATTTAACTTTTTCAAATTTTTCAAATTTTTCTTATAGAAAAATATAAATTAAACTTTATTTCAATTTACTTAAGCTGAACTTTTACAATTTTTGACCAAATCCCGTTTAAACTAGATCAGTTATGAATTAAACTTGGCAATTTTTAGTACATAGTATGAAATACAAATACATAGAATGAAATAGGTACTTGAGTAAATCGAAAATTTCCCAACTCGATTTTGATTTCGATTTTCGAATCAAAAAAGTGAAAAGAAACTTTCTCTTTTCGAGTATTTTTTTCATTATTTTGAACAACCCTTTAGGCTTAATTGACCCGGTTAAGTTTATCTAAAGTGTATCATCATAGAGAAAAAAAATCCATAATACTTATAATCCTCAAATCCTGGATGATTATTGTATTTTAAGTAACATTTGATCTCCCCCTGGGGTCTTTTTGAGGATTTGAGATTAATTTTATGTACACTTAAAATATACTTACTTACACCATTAGCTCTCTGAAAATAATAATACCTAGCAGATTATTACATTGGAATACGACAGTATTACATTGATCTACTAATAATATATTATCTAATTTATAAATTGGATGTACGTAAAAACAGTGGGTAGTCTCTGAAATCAAATTCATGCCAGGAGCAGCCAGGTCCTCATTAGTTTATTTATTTATTAGGTAGGAAATTCGGTATTATACTAACTACTACTACTACTAGTAAATAACAAATTTCATATTATCCCAGTGATTTACAAAAGAGTTCAAAATTCAAAACCATATTTGTTTAATAGGACAAAAGAAAGTTATTTATATTTTGAATATTTAAGTAGGTATCGTGTATATCGTGTTTTGTACTATTGTTGGTTTATCACACTCAAATATGAGGCACAATATTTCAAAATATGTTTCAAAATATTAGTCACAAAAGATTTAGAGTCCGGATTTTTAGACAAAACTTCAAAGGACGGTATACAGTTTACCAGTGACTCTGGCCATTCCGCTCGACACCAAATCTGTTATTATGAAATTGAAGGCCCTAAAAATAATGAATTAGTACCTGTCTTAATTTTTTTTGAAAATCCTCTGCGAACACCGCCAAAATTGGCGCCAAAGTTTGAAAGACATAAATTTTAAACCATCATAAATTTGTCAATTTTCAATCGATCTTTGAAGTATTGACACACGGAGAACAACCTCTAATTTCGAATTTTTGAATTTGGCGCCTTTTAATTTTAAACCCGATTTCGCGCCAAATTCAAAATTTCGAAATTAGTGGTTGTTCTCCGTGGTGAACGTGTGTCATTTGTCTTTCAAACTTTGGCGCCAATTTTGGCGGTGTTCGCAGAGGATTTTCAAAAAAAATTAAGACAGGTGCTAATTCACTATTTTTAGGGCCTTCAATTTCATAATAGCAGATTTGGTGTCGAAAGGAATGGCCAGAGTCACTGGTAAACTGTATACCGTCCTTTTATAGAAATAACTGATTTTAAAGTTCAAAATCTTATTCGAATTGTTCAAAAATTTCATAAAAAGACGTAAGTAATTTTTTAAAAAGATGACTTTTGGGAGAATTGGAAGAAGATTTGGGCAAAATTTAGACAAAATAATTCAAATTTTAGGCAAAATTGATTATGCATTTTTCTGTCTCAAAATCCGACCAGGGTTAAAAACTGAAGTCATTAAATTTGAATTTATCTCTTTTACATTCATAAACTTCATGTAAAGTGTCTAGACACTTTATATTGTACCAAGCCTAAGGGCTCGATTCGATCAATAATCGATTTACCAACTTTTATCTAACCTCAACTCATACATTAAACACACATTTAATACCAAATTAATCTTACAAAAAACACATTTTATCGATCTCTGTAACTAATTGCTTTTTCTTTAACTTATTATATTTCTCTACTTCTAATAATCTCAGATTGATGTAAGTTTACAAAATCTCAAAAATTTGCTTCCATAAGAAGAAGGCAAAATTTTATAATTTTTTTTTCTAATTTCTAATTTTTTCGTGAATTGGCCGAATTTCTCATTCATTTCTCATACTCTAATAACTGTAAGTTTAATATCTTAAAAATACAAAAAATTCCTTCCAAAATTGTGCCCTTTCTTTCTCTTTTTGTGTGAATCACTTTCTCAATCTCTGTGCCCTTTTTCTAACATACTTTTTCTATACTCTAAACCGATATGCCATTACATATTTGGATTTTTTTAGGTCTAAAATTTGCTTGAACTTGATACAAAAAAAGCTACTACATTGCTAACTTTTTCTCAGCTAAATTTCTATCTATATTTCAAAAAATCACACTTTATTAAGCTATTTACCTAACACAAAATGACACAAAAAACACAAAATACTCAAAAAAATAATAAATAGCACAAGTTCATAAGATTTTGAAGGACTTTTGAAATCTCAATCATCACTCAGAAATCAAAATATGACTCAAACTCAAACTCTAGATATTTAGAACAAAATGAAATTTGTTTACAATACTATATTCTATCATACAAAGTAGTGTAAATATCCTTTAGAAATGATATCATCAACTTTATCTTAAGTTACTGAAACCTCTGTTAAGTGTACCTTACTCTATACTCTATGCAAACCAGGTTTTGAACCAGCAAAAAATACCTATTTTTACAAAAATGTGCACCAAATACCATAAAAGCAAAAAAGTCAAATTCTAGTTACTTTTTCTCTGTTACTTTCCTTTAAATTTAATTTATTTTTTTTTTTTGAGTTTTCATTTCAATAAGTGTACCTTTAGTTAACTTAACTATTAACTACAGTAGTACTAGGTAAAGATGAAATGTATTCATTAGACTGATTAAATTATTGATTTATAATAATATGTAATTTTTCGTATAAAAATTTCACAGTTAAAGCAAGTTGAAGAGTACATGGTGTATCGTAAGCTTCCAACGAAAATGAGGAGTCGGATTTCCGAATACTTTGAACATCGATATCAAGGAAAATTTTTCGACGAGGAGGCAATTCTTGGTGAATTATCCGAGAAATTGAGAGAGGTAAGATATTGCATAAAAAATAAAACGAGTAAACCTTCACATATTTCAAATACCCTAAAAAAATTATCAAAAAAATAATGGAAGTCGAAAGAGGTAGGTTATGAATGTGTATGCAAAATTTCAAGTCAAACAGAGCACCAATTTTTGAGTTTTTGTGCGAAATAGGATTTGGAAAAAATTGTCACGGGGAAAAATTATGGTAAAAAATGTAATAGAGAAGAGAAAAAATTGTGTACCCGCCTATATAAGAAAAGCCTTAATCCCTACAAAACTGAATTTTTTTCAGATTTTCAATAATTTATCTCCAAAATTTAGAATTTCAAATCACATTAATCTACCCACTAAAGACTATACAGTAATCAGTAACCAAAATCTAAAAATCCTAGATTTTGGGATTTTCAAATATAGTTATAGGTATAGTTAGTTACATATGACCTTTACAGATATTTATATTTTAAATATACCCTACCAGTTTTCTAATAAAACTTAAAACATGAAACAAAACCTGGATTTAAGCTTTAAAAAGCTTGAAATCTGATAGTTTCATGTTTCATCTTTTAATCCGATTGAATTTAGACCCTTTAAACCTAAATTGGACCTGGAGAATTAATTACTTTTACTAATTAATTACCTATTTATTAATATCCTGATTCTGATGATGGAATTTTGTAATTTTGAAAATTAAAACTCAAAATTTCAAATTACGAGTAGGTATCAGTACTTCAATTTAGGATAAATTATTGCAGGTATTCTACTATATTTTGAAGTATTTGAAGGGTTACTTTGTGTAATTTTATTAATAGAAAAATCATCAATAATTAAGTTGAGTAAACGTGTAAAAAACAGGCTCTCAACTACTAGGTAGGTACTAGATACTATTAAGGTACTTTTTCAAAGATCAAATAAAACCAGTGTGTATTAAATTAAATGGAAGTTCAGGTGAAAAGTCTAGAATGAGTAAAAAAGGATATTTACTTACACGGGTAATATAAACAGACAGTATCAAAGAGCAATGCCAGATCTCAAAAATGAAGTTTTTTTTGTACATTTCAGTTAAGTACCATACTTACTATTAGGTATCTAGTAGTACCTACATACATACTATAGTGCAAGTCTCAATATAGTGCAATATTTAGAATCTAGAAGTAGGGTAAAGAAAAGGTAAAAAAAGTGGCCAATGTTTACTTTACTTAATTTGAGTGGAAATGTACTACTTACTACTAGTACTGTAAGGGTAGATTAAGAACAGTTCGGAATTGTTTAAAAATTTGGAAGTTACATATCTCTTCTACAGTTTCTTCCAAAATTTTTGTCTGTGACGTTTAAAACTCGCGCAAAGATAACTTGAGTAAATTTTATCCGATCCACTCAAAATTTGGCAAAAACCTTCAGACCAAGCCTATTTAGTGTCAGTTCTTTGAGCAGAATGATCCGATTAATATAACACCTCGAAAAGGCCGATTTCTTGGCCTTACGGTCAAGAAATCCCAAGATTCCTTAAAATAACAACTGTCTCAAAAACATGCTGTTTTTTGAATTTCTTAAGCGAACTTTTACAATTATGGGACAAGACCCATAGGATACATTTCTTTCAAAAATATTCCAAACTATCTCTAATCTACCCCTACTATAAGTACAAGTATGTACACTATGTAGTTACCTATTTCTCGTTTGTGTGTGTGATCTACAGATAAATAAAATATTTTTTGCTTACCTTTCCAATTCCAAGTATAAAGTAAACTAATAAAACGAGCTTGACATGGAAAATATCGAGCAAATAATAACACGAGTAATTGTAAATATCCTTTACTTTGTAAATCGCAATACCTAGTACCCTACTACAGAGTATATATGTAGTAACTACCTACTACTAAAGAATAAATGTAATTCAATTTTCAAAATACTGGTATGATTGAATGATTGAATTCTATCGAAAATCAAATCTCCAGTCTGAAATTAAATTAAATTGTAAATTTTTGGAAAATGAGTAAGTACTACCATAAATATTCAAAATCCCAAATTACTGTCGATTGATATTCAGATACATATACCTAAGCAGATTCAATCAAGTATTGCAATAAAATACGAATAAAAATGCTCGTTATTAAGTTATTAAGTATCAGTAGGTATAGGTTGTAAAATCTGATGGAATTGGTATTGGCATTATGTTCTTTCTATTCGAATTTTGAAAATTTGATTTCTAGTTTTCGTTCATATGATTACATTAAGAGATCTAGTTACAAATTGTATGTAAATTTTCATTCAAATCTTTGAAATTTTGATATTTTTTATGGAAATATCACAATAATTTGAGATCTAAATTTCGCCAATATCATTACATTAAGAAATTTATTAGGATTTTGAATTTTAGGATAAAAATACGTTTATTGTAGGTATTTTAAAATTATGGTTTTATGAAGCTTTTTTAGTGTAATTAACTAGAGGTTTGTTTAAAGGTTTACTCGGTGTAAATTTTGTATTTTTGTGATTGTATTGTACTAATATTATGAGTATTTACATAATTTTATTTATTTTTTAGGATGTAATCAACTACAACTGCCGATCTCTCGTTGCCTCTGTCCCATTTTTTGCAAATGCAGACCCCGATTTTGTATCTGAGGTAAATACCTTATACATCTACATATTAGTATTAGACTAGACATAAAATACTCTTATTAAACTAATCCATTTGTTCTATTTCAGGTTGTAACAAAACTACAATATGAAGTTTTTCAACCAGGTACGTATTATGTATACAGCCCATTGTTTACTCAAATTTTTGATTTGGACGACTAGAAACAATTGGCGCGAGTAGAGTATTCTAATCTGCAAGTTTTAATATGGACAAATGAATAGGCTATAATATCTACACAAATATTTATACAATTTTAATCCAACTCTAGTCTCATTTTGCAAAGATCGATTTTTTGCATTTATAAATACATCTAGTCAGTATTACAGTATACAGTAGCCTAGTTAGTTTAACTAAAGTCGAGGATATCTGATATAATGCTGGTACATACTAGTACCAGTAGAGTCTAATAAGTAGAGGAAATATTCTGGATTTTCTGGAATGAAATTTGAAATTTGAAATGAATAGCAAAATGTTATTTTGAATGACGGCTATTGAAGCAATCTCAAAAGCAAGATTCTCATTTCCTTTTTGGTTTTAATACAATTACATTTGAGCCAGACAGGTAAAGTTTCATAAAATTCAAAAATTTTGAATATCCTTGTCTTTGAGTACAAGATATATCAGAAAATCCAAAATTTTAAATTGATAATTTTGTAAAAAATTGAGATTTTTAAGGTTAAAAGTTAAACTTGAAATATAGGTGGAGAAATTTCTTTTTTAAATTCATTTAGGTAAATCTCGTGGGATTTTTTAAAGCTATTTCAAGATAGGTTTTTAAAAAATATTTTCTGATTACAAAAGAAACTTTACTTGTTTTAAGCCCACATAATTTGAAAATTGCCATTTTCTAAGCTATCTCTTGACTAGAAAGCATATAGTAGGTACTAGTAAAATCAACTTGACCTTTATGAATACTAGTAGTTCTAGTATATAGTCATAGTACAATGATAGACAATGAAATTATATTTTAATCTAGCGAAATTTTGCATGGTATTATACTAGTACTTGTATAAGTATAAGTAGGTATAAGCTTAACTATGATAGGTTTAGAAAGCCGCAATGTCAATTCTCAATTACTTTTATTATGATTATTCTATTTTCCATTTCAGGTGATATTATAATAAAGGAGGGTACGATCGGAACTCGAATGTATTTTATCCAAGAGGGAATAGTTGATATCGTCATGGCCAATGGGTATTACTATTACTATTATTTTTATAAATACCCTACTCATACTACCCCAACCTACTTATATGACTATTACTATTATCTTGCTGAAAAAAAATTAATAAATTATTATTTTTTGTGTTTTAGGATGGTTGCAACATCACTCTCGGATGGCTCTTATTTTGGAGAAATTTGTCTCTTGACGAATGCAAGGTATGTCGTCGTCGAAAAAAAAAGATCGATTTGAATCATGCGGGATTCTCATCTACATAAAAAATCAGTCAAATTATATCGATTTCCATATACCTATACCTACCGGTTTTTTTGAAAAAAAAATCAGCAAAAACTATCAATAGATCTACAACATGTACCTACCTAATTATTTTGGCATTTAGAGTTTGTAAAATTACACGGCATTTTATAGGTATTCATACATAGGTACATATTATGTAATGTATTGGTATCTATTTGACTTTTTTGAAATCAAAATTTTTGTTTTAAAAACTCTTGAATTCATGAGTCTTGTAAATGGTATAAGGAAAATGCAGGTTAAATTCGGAAAATTTCATAATTATGTATTTCTTTTGAAATTTCAGGAGAGTTGCAAGCGTTCGAGCAGAAACCTACTGTAATTTGTTTTCTTTGAGTGTAGACCATTTTAATACAGGTATGGTTCATATCATATCAAACAAATTCTCTCAATTTTAACCAAATTTTACATTTCAGTGTTAGACCATTACCCTCAAATGAGATCGATGATGGAAAGTGTAGCAGCAGAAAGGTAAAGAAAAATCGATAAGAAATTGCAATAAGAGTATCTATACTTGACTAATTTCCTTGTAAACTATTCTAGACTTAACAAAATTGGCAAAAATCCCAATCTAATCGGTTCAAGTGGAGATCAATCAGTTTCAGCTATAGTTACAGCACTCTCAGAGCAAGCAGATCATGATGGTGAAGATGACGATCATGATGATGGTGACTCTGTCAAGAGTTCAAGAGACACTAAAGTTAAAGAAAAAGACAATTCTGACTACAGGGAACTTACCAAAGCCCTTGCAAAAGTTAATTTACCCCGACCAAAATCTGAAAACTGTTTTCTATCCTCACTTGAAAGTTTAAATAAATCACCTCCAGTCTTACAACAACAACTTCCAAAATCCCCCCTCCTCACAACTCATCATGTACCTTTACAGAAATCTAATGGGAATTCAGGTCAAACTTCTAAAATAGTTACATCATCTAGTGGTAGTAGTAGTGGTGGTGGTGGTAATGGTAATAATATTCAACAATCTTCAAATATTTATGGACAACAAATTTCACCTCAAGGATCAATAGATGGCTCCTCGTCAAGATCACCACCCCCATCACAAATCTCAGCTGCGGGCCTCGCAAGACAAGGCGCACTAGGCCATGCACAATTCTCACTGTCAGTATCGCCACCTCCTGGGTCAGCTTTTCAACTAACTTCAACTCCTGGTCCAGGTTCAGGTTCAGGTGGTTCTGGACCAGGTTCTGGTAATGGAAGTAGTACAACTGTCGCCTCACCAGCAGTACCACCAGACTCATCAAACTCGATTGCATTTTCTGACTCTGACTCACTGACAAAAGCCACAGCGACCTACACGCCAAGTCATAAACAGTCACAGATTTAATTTTTTTTAAAAATATTTTTAAATAAATTAGCATACCTAATTTAACTATATAAAAAGTAATAATGAGTGTCTAATAACCGCCGTCCTTAAACATTTCAAAAAAAACAACTCAATCTCTCAATCATCACTCACTAAACACAAACAACCTTGACGAATTTTATCCTACCTATTTGGAAAAAGTTGAACTTTTCCGCGTTCTTCAACCATTAGGTTTATAACTGTTATCTCTTCATTTTATTTTTTTCGGGTCACTGACGAGGCTGCAAAGTTGAAGGCTGCAAAAGAATATTATTATTACTTCGATTACTAATACAGATACTACTATTACACTATTATAGAAGAATGGTAAAAAGTAAATCAATACAATAGAGCAGATCAATCATTTCTCCAGTCTACTAATATAAAGCTCTACATCAATGCCATGCCAGGAAAAAAAGTAAATCTTCCAATTTTTTCTGATTCTTTCGCACAAAAAAATAAACGGAGAAAACAGGCCCATTATTACCCCTTACCCTACTACCTACATAATATGCCTACATACCTACCTACATACATACATGTAGTAGTATAGTACTACCTATATCTAGTATGTAGTAAGTACTTGAAATCAATCAATCATTATGATTATGATGGTGCATAAACTTGATATACTGATACTTGAACAATTGTACTTCACCTTGTTGAAGTGGATTAAAAACTATACTTGTGTGTGTAAAATAATAATAATAATCACTAGCCTTAAAATCGCATCTATAAAGTTTTCTGAAATATATTAGTTATAAGAATGTGCACTCTACTTTTATGGACAAAGAGCCCTTAAAAATCACAAATATTCTAAAATAAGTATATTATACTAGATACTGGATTCTAATTATGATACTAATACTAATAAGTATAAATTTATAATTTATTACCTGTGAAAGTGATCCTGTGATTCTGAAATGTGAAAAAAAAATTAATAAAAATGCCTCGATTTCACCAAGAATTTAAGAATTTGAATGACATTCTTGTTAAGTGGAGTACTATATCTATATTGTGAATTAAGTATATGATAGTTATATAAAAAAAGTGTTGAAATATAAGTAGATATGCATAATATACTCGTTAAAAGTACTCCAAAATGTATCCTTTTTATGTCAGAAGTAAATTTATAAGAGCCCTTCTAAACTGTGCTCAACTTTCCTCAAAACAAGGCTGATCGAATTTGAAAATTTGAAAATTTTGAAGAATTGAATTTTTTTTGGAAAAATATGGAGATCCTTATTAAAAAAACCCCAAAATCAAAAAGAACCTCAAAAATGTATTTTAGATATGAACACATAAAGTATTAATAAATTTTAGGAGAAAAAAAATCTATAAATTCACCAGATACTTTTAAGATACTTTTAAGTAGGTATATAAAAAATCTTTATAAATGCCACCGTGTCTTCTCTCCGCTATAAAGTAACATTAATTAAGTTTAAAATTTGTAGGATTATGTGTTAATTAGCCTGACAGTAGGTCAGGTCATTGTTCACAAGGCAATATATCTTGATTAACCTTATGACTTTAACATTCATGTCTCATTTAAATAATTGTAAATGATTGTCCTAAATTCTAAATTGATGAAATGTAGTTGATCTACAGATACAAGAATTCAAAAGCTGATTGGTTATTTTGAAAATAGTCAAAAATTAAAGAAATCGAAAGGAAATCAATTCATAGTAGGTACCTACCTTTGTTGTACATTAATTATTTCAAATATTTAAGTTTAGCATTTTAAAAAGCCACAACACTAAATATTGTTAAAATTTTTGAGAACTTAATTTTTCAAAATCATATACCTAAGTTTTATATTTAGGATTAGTTGGTTTTTGACTGTTTTCTATATGACCAAAAGCTAATAAAAAAAACCTCATTTCTAACCTTATTTCAAAATACACACTTGACTGTGTAGATATATAAATCATTGTTAAATAATCCTATATTTATGATTAACAAGTAAAAGTATGAATTTTTAGGAAAATCTCAGCCATCAAACCAAATGAATATAACTTACTGATTCTGATTACTAATATACATAGTATAAAATACATTTTTTTAGACCCAAAGGTGCTCAATAACTGTAAGAAATTGAATAATAATATAGGTATTTATTAGTAATAAAAAATTAATAAATTAATATCTAGGTCAAGCTTATTTTAAACTGATATTAGTCAAATCTAAACTGTTAAGCAAATCAATATAGTACTGGCTAGTGTACAATGTATTATGTATATACCTATAGTACATAGTAGTTGTAGGTACTTAAGAGGAAATGAAATTAGGGTGGGGTAACAACAAACAAATATATACCAAATAATATCATTAATCATTCAATAATTCAATTCAATATTATTTACTTGTAATTTTTTTTCTCAATTTTTTCTATTATTATTACAGCAGTTCTTTAAGTAGGTACTATTTGTATACCTTTTCTAGTACTTATAGTAAAGTAATAGATGTTAAATAAAGATTAGAACACTTCTTGTCATGTTTATTTTTAATTAAGACATTTGCAATAGGTAGGTATTAGGTAGGTAGCTGTTCAACTCTAAAGTAAATAATATAGGTATAAGTACATTAATAAGAGATTTACTATTTTGAAAAAAGTCTATCTACTATTGGAGAAATCGATCAGAATCTGAAGGCTGAATCGAAGATATTGGAAATTTGAAAAAAAGCCACTTTTAAGAAAAAAAAATCACAAATTTTTATTTCAATTTAGTTGATCGAAACAACGAGAAATTGGGCAAAATGGATCATTTCTTAATTGTATAAAATATCTCAATTTTCAATTTGAAATCCTAGTTTTCATCCATTTGATTACATAACGAAATCTTCGATTTCAAAATTGAAAAAGGTGTAGATTCTAGATTAATTTACTGATTATGTATAAGTTTATGAATTATGATTAAGAAATTAAAACCTTATTTTCCATACAAGATAGTGCCTATAATTACAATTATATACCTTATTATGAATATTTAACCTTTATATTGATAATCTTAAGTTTGTATAATGTTTATGTATATCAGTATTTAGTTAACTTTATATAGTTTTAATTTAGAAAATATTTATGAATATAATTTAGCTCCTCAATTTTTTAAATGTAATTACCCAATTAAGCCCTAATGGTAAAGCAATAAGAAGTTCGATTTACTATACATACTGTATGTGTTTGTGTAACTTTTTCAAAATACTTAATCAACTCTATCTGTTTGTTGTTATAAATATTTTTATTGACATTACCTAATAATAAGTTATACCTAAGTAATAAAAGATGTAAGAAATAAGAGAACGAGAAATGAGAGAAAAAAAATCATTTAAAAGAATATTACCTACATACTATATTATATATTATATCCATCCCGCTGTTATTTAATAATTTAATAAATCACAGACCTAGTCAACCATAAAAATTGATAAAAATTGATATTGCTTGCAAGTTATAATTTGGATCTTTTCTTGATTTATCATAAAAGTACATAAGTAGATGCATCTTGAGTTATCTTACATAACACATACATATATAGGTATTAATTTACTAGATAAATACTCGTATGGGTATCTCACATTTGAGTAGTTTTAGAAGAATTTCATGAATTTTTACTACTATACAAAGCATTTTTTTTTTAATTTTCAGTTTTTTAGAAAATGAAAATGAAAATGTCAAATCAAAATCTAGCCTCTAAATGGATCTTAAATTATAAAGTTATAGATTCAGTTAAAGATACTTCAATTTTCCAATCTATTTCGAGTCTTTATGACTGCTGGAAGTCTTTCACCTCTTAATTTCCAAATCCTAGATTTGGCAGAATAAACCGAATTTCGAATTGAATAAAGGCTAAGATTATAGGTATGTATGTAATATGACATATGTTAGTAGTATCTATAAAGTATTAGTTCATACTTATATAAAAAACGATTTTTCAAAAATTCTGATAGATTGAAAGAATTCTAATAGATTGATTGAATATTTCAAAATTTGAATTTTGAATTGAAATAGGTAATAATACTGATGCTTGATATTAAAAGGTAAAAAGTCGAGCTTTCCTGACGAAATTTACAATTTTTAAACGACCAGCAGTGTCAGTATACCTGATACCTACCTAATAGCTAAAACTTAAAACAATGAAAATTTAAAGATAGCTTTAGATACCTCTAATTTCACAAAATATTAAGATAAGCTCATATAAAAATCTCATCAAAAAAAGTTCGAAAAGGGCAAAAGGGTAACTTAAGCTTGATATAAATATATGGTTTAAGATGATTTTTGGGCGTATATTGAAATTTGGGTGATACTATCCCACACACAAAATTCAAGTAAAATTCAATTCAGTATACTCGTATTCTTCTGTAGAGAAAACAGAATAAAATAGATACTATTTTTTTTAAACTTTGACTTGATAGAGTAGGCAAAATGATTATATAAATCTCACAATTGGAACTCCACCCAAGAACAACTCCTTTTCTAAAATTTCTTCTAAAGTTTAAAGTAAAAACACGAGCTAGAAAAATAAAATTCAAGATTTTATATCACACCCAAAAAAACCTCAAATTTCAGAAATTTTTAGGAAAATCTATCATTTTTAAATTATAAGGTGCTAAGGATTATATTTTGTCATACTAAATTACATAGTATGGATATGAAATAATCAGTGGTTCTAATAATTGGTTCAATTTATAACTGCCAATAGATAGGTTACCTACTTATTACTTTAAAATTAATAGATTAGATAGGTGCTTATAATCCAAGATCCAAGATCTCTGTAATTTTTCAATTTGACAACTGGAGTCAACTGGAGGTATTCAAGTCAATAATTTGCTCTTTTGATATCAGGGTATGTAAATAAAGTATGGTAGGTAAATACAGCAAGACCCATACTTTTAAATGAATGAATAATTGAAATTGAATCATTTATAAAGTCATAATGAAAAAAATTGTTGTAAATTTTACAAAAAAAATTTAATTTTAGATTTTATGGTTTCCCGTGTGTTGTCAAATTGTTTGAGATTTATATTTTTAAAATGAGGTGGATGATATTATTATTTATAAGTACCTACCTATATGCAAAGTTTTCAGAGTCGAAGATTAGGGTTCAAAGTCAAGGGTATTCTTCGCCTCAAATTACCCTTTTAAAATTTTTGAATCCATCATTTCACTGAACATTCCATAAAAGCATTGTCACCATAAGGTCTCATCAAAATTTGGTAAATTTCTGATAAGGATTTTTTGTCCAGGAAGAAAAACTAGATCGCAGATCTATTTTCAATATGTGAGATTTCCATTTTTTTCGTGACTCTATATTTTTAAATGGCTGAGATTTCGCGGGGTTTTGATCTAGAAATCTAAAAATCCAAACATGTTCCTAAATAATGCATCTCTTTACGATAAAATTATCGGGTTTGACCTGACCTGACTCTAAATACCCCAATGAGCTTACTTTTCAAATGGCCCTCGTATGGTTATGGACCTATAGACTATAGAGCACACGCAGGTCAGACATTTTACATGCCATTTTTTTTTAAAATGCCACACAACTATATGTAATATACGATAGGAGCCCTTCATCTTCATGTTAAGTTTGCTTGGTTAAAATCTGTCCAATTTTTAGAGAAATCTTCTTGACAAATAGACAGACAGACCGAGCAAGTTGAATAATACGCCCTATATGAATTCTAAGAATTATGAATCTTATTTTAAATTTAAATTTATTTGAAGTGTCAACAATGGTGGGAAATTTAAGAAACATGGCATTGGATATGGGCAGTGAGGTTGAAAACCAAAATCGTCAAATTGACCGTGTTAATATGAAAGTAAGAAAAATCTTTATTATTTGTTTGTACCTATATTAAGCCAGTATAATAGTGTGTATACTGGATAAATCCCACTGATTGTATATTAAAATACAACGTAAAGGAAAAAAGTCTGAGCTGAGACTAGGTAAATGTTACCTACTTTTTTACTGATTTAGGTACTGATAGGTACCATTTCCGTATACGAGTAATCGCAATTCGGCAAAAGTACAAAATACACATTACTGTTTTTAATTTTTCCCTTCATATTATACATATCTGCTAAATGAATGACTGAAGAATGACAAAAAATGAAACTATTCTATTCAGAATAAAAACTAAACAAATTAAACAAAAACTAAACAAAACTAAACAAAACTAAACAAAAACTAAACAAATACCATATATAGGAATAAGATTCCTATATAATAGGAATCTTTTTTAATCAGCTTTTTTTGCAAATCTCATGATCATTTGAGTTTGAGATGATCTGAGAAAATCAGAGCTCAGTAGTTCTCAGTAGTTTTGAATTCTATAAAATACTAAAGGTACCGACTGTTTCATAACTCATAATTATAATAAAGAGTGAATTTTGAAATTGAAATACATCCTAATCGAAGAAAGTTTTAACATTTTTTGGCATTTATTTTATACTTTTTCCATTGTTTCACAAAGCAATAATTCAGTTCGTAATTGACTAATCATTCAGTAGAATAAATTTTATGCTTGCTCTTCTTTATTCACAAAATTTAAAATGGCTTTTAAAACTCATTTTTCATTTTAGCTAATCCTAGATCATGAAAAACTAAATTTTTAAAAAGCTGATTAAATTTTTTTTTATGTCAGTAAATATGTAGCCAAATTACTTAATATTAGTATGTATTAGTTACTATTATTAATTATGAGACAAAATTAGATCTGGATCTGGTTAATTGCTTATTAAAGTATACTATAGTATTATGCACATACTTTGAATTAGGTCGTTTGCTAATTTATTTTATATCTTCAGGCTGCATCAAACGAAGTGCGGATATCCGTGGCAAACGAAAGGGCTGGGAAGCTTCTCAAGTCTTAAACTCGTTCAATCTTGTATTGTTTCCTGAATTTCCGGTGATAAGTTCTTTATTGAAAAATTATTGAATATTAGGGATGCTAGGTCCTAATTATTTAAATATTAGAAATTTAGAACAGTACTAAAGTAGTTATTCTAGTACGTTATTCTAGGATTAGTACGTTATATTATTATTATTAGGTAGTTACAAAATTAATCATTTTTAGCTACATTTTACATTATTAATTATTATATGTATAAATCTATGTATTGTAAAATATGCTTGCTTATATCAGTAGGTACATTATAATGTGTCAGAATATTAAAGCTCTGATTACCTACCTACGTTATACGTATTTGCTTTTATGCATTTTTTAAACTCCTAATTACTAAATTATTAGATCTAGTACGTAATCTAGTAATTAATTAGCTTACGAATATCAGATGTTTTTTGAAAGATAATTTTGCGCAATTCAAAATATGATTTCACTTTTTTTGATGCCTAATTAATTTTGGAGAATGAAATGAAGCTTTAAGAAGCTTACTCTAATAAATAGTTAGGTGTAGCTTAAGCTTTCGATTAGCCTTTTCTGGCTGCCAAATTTTTCATAACGTACATACATGTGCTAACAAACTTTTAAAAGGCATAACTAAGAAATTTCAGGTTTTTTTTTAGAAATTCGGATTGGGTGATAAGAAAATACTCCTAAAGAAATAGGGAATGTCTCCTAAAAACTTATACCTAAATAAATTTCACCTTTTCGCCACAAACATAACCTAACCTAACTTATTGCAATGCAATCATAACACCTTGGTGAGGTTCCAGGAAGCGTGTGGGTCACTCGGGGGTATTTAGATCCGCATCTAACGGCC
>JAQIXA010000455.1:0-43237 GCA_034699045.1 Nanhermannia cf. coronata Gr-Ori-00579
TTTGGTTAAGATCGGTCCAGTAGTTCTCGAGTTATCCTCTGGACAAACATACAGACAGACAGACATACAGACAGACAGATAGACATACAGACAGACGGACAAAGTGCAAGCAAAGTTGAATAGTAAGGGCTCGCTTCGCTCGCCCAATTAATTGATCTGAACCTGATTTCTTAAAATACTTACTAATTTATTAAAATAGGTATTTACGAAGTTGAAGATGTGGATGGAATTCGTGTCAAAACACAGTATCATGGCCAAATTAATTTTCAGCGTAAACAGCCTATTATTTTGAGAAATATTATTGAAATACCAAGAGTTGGTGCAGATCTACAAAAGTAAGTTACTTATATATTTTTCAATAATTTATTGTATTTATTTCAAAATCCTGTGACTTTTTTGTTTTTTAAGGTCTTTACTTGAAGCATCCGTCTCATTTGCCGCAATGACTGGAGAACAGCTGAAACAATTTGAAAGCTTTAAAATCAACGACCCAAGAAGTGAGGAGGAGAAAAGAGTTCAAAAATTAGTACAAAAGAAATTGATTGAATAAAATCTTGATGAATTTCACACTCTTGAACAAAGTGCTGGAAAAATCCTCGAGTTTCATTTCTAACAAGTATGTCTATCTAAATAATCTAACTAAAATATTAGGTATCTCTTCTAAATATCTATCAAAATAATCTCATAAATGTGTTTTAATTTAAGTAAAAAAATGTCGATTTTAAGGAAAAGTATTCTTTATTTGTTCCTTATCTCCACTTGAATCACATAGTACAATTACAATAATAATTCTTATAACTAAAATAATAAATTATGTAAAATATTTTATGTAAAAAGTTATTATTTATAATTAGAATTATAAATAGGTTTGTAAAATTAATTAATAAATATATATTTTAAATAAAATTGGACATTATTTATAATTTATGTAGTACTTTAAAGTTAAACATTTTCTTTTTTATACTTTTTTTCTAGAATATAGTAAATTAAAAATTTATAAATTGTAGGTATTCACAATAAGTTAAGAGGAATGCTCAGACTTTTAGGATTCAGAAATAATAATAATAATAATAATCGTGTTATGTTAGAGATATAGAAATAGAAAATTGAGTGTGATTTAAAA
Source organism: Nanhermannia cf. coronata Gr-Ori-00579 (assembly GCA_034699045.1). Taxonomy (NCBI): domain Eukaryota; kingdom Metazoa; phylum Arthropoda; class Arachnida; order Sarcoptiformes; family Nanhermanniidae; genus Nanhermannia; species Nanhermannia cf. coronata Gr-Ori-00579. The sequence goes on from JAQIXA010000455.1 coordinate 1,124, forward strand.
ATGAACTATTTGTGTGTGTGTGAAGTTTTTTTAACGAAATTATCGATTTTTTAAAATACTTTAAAATTTCAGTTTCAGGCTTGATTCTGGCAGATTTGTTTTGAGTTATGAAATGCGAATAAGTGAATTTAAAAATAATGGTTCGGTTTCTGTGATATTTTAAACTTAACTATAAATATAAGGTAGATATGTGATAAATTATAATTATTAGTCTTTACGAGTTATTTTATAAGTACTTTTATAAAGTTTTGAGTAATTTAATCTACAATCTAGTAATATATACCTACCTAATTAATTAACTAATCCCATTTAATAGTATAATGTGATAAAAATGTATTTTTTTAAGCGTTTCGTTTTCCACAGAGTCTCTTTTTTATCTTTTAAACCCTGAGCTTTAATGAGCATAGAGACAAAGACCTGACTATTTTAGATATGTAAATTCTATCTTAAACTAAAACTAACTTATTAGATAGTAAAGTATTCGTTTAATTCAGCTCGTGAAAACCTCTTTAGACCCGCATTTGTACATAAACATAAAGTAATTGTAAAATGAAAGCCAAAGCTTGGTTTTTAAGAGATGAATCAAATGAAATACCTCAAAACTTAAAATTATAAATTAAAAATAAACCCTAATAAAAAAATGTCGAAATAAAAACCAGTAATCTTAAAAAGAGATATAAAAAAAGTGTAATCTCTATTAATTAATGTACTACGAAAGTAATTAATCGAGATTTAAAAAATATTTTGGTAAAAATTTCAAGTTGAGGTAGTAGTATAATAATAATAATGTATAAGTAAAAATACCCCAAAATTTCTCGAAAACTCGAAGAAACGATAAAAAATATTTTAATAAAAAGTGTTTAGGTATCGTTTAAAAATATTGAAAATAATAAACAGCGTGGCTGCGGTGCGAGTAAAAACAAAAAAAACCGTCGTGTGTGTAGATTTCCTAATAAAATGAAATGTGAAATGTGTGAACACCAATATGGTTACCATTTTTTACTATATGTATGACCTGAATAATTAAAATGTGAAATGCACTTTTGTTAACTAAAATTATACGAGTAGGTAATTATATTATGTAAGTATGAATATAATAATTATGATATCAGTTAAGTCTATTGAATAAGTTGTGAGGGGCTGAGTTAGTTTTTAAAAAATAACTCAGCCTAGCTTCTATAAATTAGTAATATTTAGTTAATGAACATTTTTCTGTTTTGACTGACTGACTGAAATTTATAATATATATTATATATACAACATACTATAACTATTTTCTTTTAGGTATGTAGGTGATGTATAATATATTACTATATTTGAGGTAGTTTTGGTTGAATTATAATGGTTTCATTGAATACGACAATGTTGTGATATAAATTATTTTAAGTCTAATAATAATGCTTGTAGATACATGTGTAGTGTAGAAGTGCAAATAAATCTTATTATGCAATTAGGTAATTCATGCGGACGCGGGCTGCGGAAGATTATTATTTACCTTTATATGTATTATATGCTGCTTGGTTCATTTGGCTCAAAACTATGTGATTATGATTATCTAGACTTGGTTTGTGAGATATTTTGTCATTTTCGTGCTATTTACTAACTCTATATCCCTAATCTAATAAGTATGTAATGTAGTTTTTTTTACGAGACTATGAAATAATATCTATCGACTTTCTCTTGTTTTTTAAAATGCGTTTTTGTTTAAAAAATTGTTTTACGAGTAGGTCCGGTCAGGATGTGTGTTGTAGACGTAGAGTTGGAGTTAAAGTAGAGATGTAGATAAAGTTTGTAAACAAGTAGGTAGTAAGTAAAGTTGTTAAAGTAGTAGTACAGTAGTAATTTTCTTCTAGTTTGGCTTATTCTGCGGTGGATTAAAAGTTGAAGAAAAATGTAAATCTTGACCGGATCTATAAGCTAATTGTCATTGGTGCGATGAAAAAATTGACGAATATCCAGAATCTAATATAAGAAAATAAGAAAAATATGCATAAGTTCAAAGATGATGGTATTTAAAAAATTAAGAATTATGGAACTTACCGTTTGGCGATGCGACTTCGCTTGTATTCAAAGATTGATTTAAAATTGTTTCGCTAAGACTTACAGACTCAGATATAGATGACTCGGTATTAATTTCAATTGGTGGTACAGAAAATCCTTCAAAAAATTCATGCTGAAGGGCTATAAAAAGTAAATTACCATATAATCAGTAAAAGTCTTAAAAAGTTTTTGAAGTATACTTATGTAAAATTATTCGACATACCTTCTTGTGCTGTTATCCTTTCTCTCGGATTGAATCGTAGTAGACGAATTAATAAATCCTTAGCTATATTATCTATGCCGATACCAGGTATTACAGTTTCATAGGAACGAGGGAGTCGATACGCGAAATTATGATAAACTAAATGAGAATCTATGGGCCATTCTTCAGAGGGAGGTGTACCGATTACACTAAAAAGAAAAGATATTTTAAAATAACCCCTTTCTACAGTAATAGATAAGTAATAAGGTCAAGGTAAGAAACTTACTCGAATATTTTTTCTAATTGATCTCTTTCACCATTTCCTGAAATGAATTTTATAAGAAATAACAAAATTATTCAAAATATTTTTAAAAGCATTTCTTATTTAATAATGCACCCTAACATTTGGTTACATACCTGGAAAAAGAGCCCTTCTCTTATATAATTCCGCAAAAATACATCCAACTGGACAAATATGATATGAAATATAGAAAATATTAGACCAATTGCTTAATTTTAAAGTGAGAGATTCTCTTACCTGACCACAAATCTACAGGTGTCCCATACGAGCAGCCCAGTAAAACCTCAGGTGATCGATACCATAGCGTAACTACCTGTTGATTTCATATAAAAATATTTATAAAATGATTTATTTACACTATAAAATCTTATTGGTAAATACTCGTATGTTTTGAGAAAATATCACTTACAACGCTAGTTAATTTCATTGTAAAATCATAAATTTTTGCAAGTCCGAAATCTGCTAGTTTAATTTGTCCACTTTGTGAAATTAATAAATTCTGAGGCTAATCAAGAAAAAATATAAATTTTAGATTAGATAAGTATAATATAACATAACTCAAAGGAATATTAAATCGCTATTCAAGCTGACTTACTTTTAAATCTCTATGTATAATTCTTTGACTATGTAAAAAATCAACTCCACATAAAATTTGAAAAAGAATGTCCTATTTCAAGGATAAAATACAAAAAATTAATATCGAATTAGGCTTTTATGAAAAAAATGCAAATGTTGTATTGTATCTTACCTTAATTTTTGGTGGGGTAAGTTCGTCTACTGGTGCACTTTGAATATATTTAGCCAAATCACGTTCAACATACTCAAATACCAAGAAGAGAACAAAACTTTGCTCATTTGGTTGTCTTTGCCCTTTAAATAGAAAAATCAAAAACATTTCCATAAGTATTGTTGTTCTCTTATAAATAATGTATTATTTTATTTATGTTTATACTATTCTTGTTGAAAAATAACTATGTACTAGATATGTACTTACCATGAACAACATCTAAAAACTTCACGATATTTGGATGTTGAAACCTCTCAAGTTGACGAACCATTGAAATTTCACGTAAAATTGAGACTGGAACACCATCCTCGTTCACAGGTATTCTAACTTTTTTCAAAGCAACTTCAGTCGTAGGATTATTAACGTCTCTAGCCTTATATACTGTCCCATAAGCTCCTAGAAAATTTGAATTATTTGTGTTTATAAATTGTACAAAACAATAAACAAACTAGGTAGATATTTTGTAAAAAGTAACATACCATTTCCAATAATAGTCTCCTCTTTATAATAAGTCTGAGGATTTTTAGAAGTCGAAGATCCGTAGGGTACAATGTCAGGAAAGTCAGTCCGCATGTTAGAATTATCCTCCCTTGGATTGGACATATAAGGGGCCAGGAGAATAACTATTTTGAAAAACTCGGAATACCTATCTTAAAGCTTTTTTCTGTCCCTTCTTGACCTTTTTTCTTGAGAAAGTTCGGATATTTCATAAATATTATGTTGATTTTACAAACTTAAAACTTTTTTTGTTGTGGCAAATTTTTGCCCACAAAACCGCAAATCCACTAATTTATTTTTAAATAGGTAATATCTGTACTTGGCATGACTTTTAATTCACCGCAGTTCACTACTATACCACTACTTATAAACTTCAAACTCCAACGATCTGGAAATTAAAATAATAAAAATAAATCATGATTAGATAATAATTAATCGAGTTCAAATAAATTCTATATAAATAAATGTCTTTCAACCCAACAAACTATGTACATACTAATATGCATGTAAAAACCTAGTTTTCTCGAATATGGAGGATTGTATTTAAAAACTTGATTAAACTTTTGAATGGAAAGGTTTGCAAATACGATAAGAGATAGGCAATCAAACAATTTAAAAAAACATCCTATATTTATGCCTAAATAAAAATATATGTTTAAAAATGTATCTACAGCTCCTTACATTTTATAAAAATAAAAATACAATCAATAACACCAGCAAAGCAGAGTCCAATTAAACAAAAAACAACCGACGAATTGATCACAGTTATACTCGTTTTATAGCAGATATAAACTTAGGAAATTCATTCTATTGAGTAAATGATTCCATTTGTAAGGTGCTATGAATTTTTCAAGAAAATCAGATTAAATCCAATATAAAAATTATCAATGCTGAACTTTTCTGCTTTTTTGTCGTCTCAATTCCCAATTCTCATCAATCTCATACTCACATGACATTAGGGTACTTAAAGGTTAGGTTATATCATAATATAATATGTACCCTACCTATATATCATATTCATATATTATTGATATACGAGTATCATATATTATTTAGAAAGACTGAAGAATCTAGTCTAGGCCCTAGACTAGGTGTTAGACTAGGCATGTTAAAGAGTCGAAAGGTAGTTACGTATTCCGTATTATTACTGCTAAACTATGTATTTTTTTTTACTTAGGATTAGTCCGTATCTGCAGGGCAGTAGGAATAATATTTATTTCATTTCAGGAATCAAGATCCATGAATAGAGTTAAGAAAACAGAAATATAAAAAAAAACAATTTTGAACCACAAAAATCAAAGTATCTACCTCATAATAGCTAATCAAAGTTTATTTTAGAACTGTTTCATACATTTTCGAGTTCGAGTACTAGGCTTAATCGTAAGGTAAGTACAATGGAAATAGTAATTGGTAATGCTAGGTAATGGTAATGCTATACTTTTTAAGACATTTTGAGTTCCTACTATGCTATGAAATGGATGGTATCTATAAAAGGTAAACCTAGGTTGTAAAATATGTTTATGTTATTGATTGGTAATATCGACATTGAATCGAAATAGAAGCATACTTACATAGCCATAGCCATTAGTACTTTTAAGCCGGTACACAAATACAGAAAGAGAACATACCCTACGCAGTCTACAGTAGAGTTTCAAACTGTATTTCATTTCATAAAACTAATTGAAAATGAACCTGTAGTCAGCATCAGCAGGGTCTTTTGAACCATGTTATCTCTTTTTATATTTAAAAAATTCTTGAGTTCAAGTTAAAGATAAAATTTTACAAAACAAAATAATTCAAGACCCTCAAATAGATAAACAACAACAAAAAATTTACTAGGTATCGCCGAAATTTCAGATAAAGTAAAGTACCTATCCTATCCTATAACCTATATAATAACCTGTATAATGAAATCTTTACGTTTAATGTTCATTTAGTTATTAGAGCTAGGCAAATGCAAAAAAGTCAAAAGATTTCTCAAATAAATAAAACGATACCTGCTGCAGAACAGTACAATTTACAATACAAACATATTATCAATCCTAATCATCAATCCTAGTCTGAACTCTGAAGTCTGAAATCTACATGCTTTAAAAATATTTTATACCTGCCCACTTAAAACTTGTACATACTGATACTACTACTACACTAACAAAGTACATAATATAAGTACTAACCATAAGTAAGGTAAGTATCTACTATAAAGAATAAGTACCCTACTACCTACTAACTACTAACTTTTGACTTACTACTTACTCTTACTACTAATGGTATTTTTAGTATTATGTACATAGTTTTAGATAGCCATGTATTTCTTTTACTCATTTGTTTTGTGCCTTTACATATCTGTATTTATAAACTAAAGTTAAAGTGTATGAAAATGTTTCAGCATTTCTTTCCCGATTATTGACCTTTTCGTTAAATAATAGTTTCTAAACTTTTATTAGTATTAGTTTAAAAGAGAAAGAAACTAGACGAACCCTTCTCAGACCTCCTAAAATACATTTACAGAGTATTTATACGACTATTATGTAGGTACCATACTCATACTTTCATAACCCAAATACATATTACCCATATAGGTCTTAAGAAAATTTTTATTTAATCTCAAGTCTTTTAGGATCAGTCTCAAACTTTCAACCAACTACTAATAAATGTGAAAAACCATCCTATCCTAGAAACCTACGAACATTTTTCAAGATACATAGTTAAAGTAACTTAGGATTAGTTCGAGTTAAACAAGACTTTGGTTGCAGACAATCAGAATCAGAGTCAGACATAGGTCATATAAGGCCTTAAAATAGAAAAAATCATCAATATTTTATGCTTTGCCAAATTCTTTTCGAAATAGTAAGTACCTACCTAAATGTATGTAGGTATGTATGGCGTAGCATGGCGTATGGTATGATTTCGAGTCAAGATCATCAAGACATTTCAAAAAATAAAAATAAAATCTTTTGTTTTTGCTATTCTTCAATAAATAAGTAATAAATAAAAACCTCACTCTGCTCGCATGTCATAATAAATTATCCAATACTCATACATATTTATAAATATTTTTCAACCCCTTGAAGCCTTCATCTATCTCTTTATCAATAATCCTCCAAAATTTCAAAAGAAGACGAAGAATTTTTGTGCTTGCTTGTAAATAAACCGAAATCACCGGAACTAAAATGGAATTTAAATTCATTTCCACGTCGTAACCTTAAAACTTAACTAGCCTTTAAAAAAAGATAAATATCAAAACTAGCCTGATATAATTATTTCTAAATTTTGTGTATGCCATGCATGCCAGTTTCAGTTAAAAATATAATACCAATAAACAATTAGGAATCCAATATGGTACCCTGTACGCTATATCTCTATAATAGGTAGGGTACATAGGTTGGTTGAAATTGAAATAGGTTCCCTATTTTTATCTCAATTTTTAATTAGAGATCCTAGATTTCGTTCATTTGTTTCATTACTATTACTTAAGAACAGAGTACCTTAGGATAAATAAAATAGTATCAGAACTCAGAACAGAGCAGTTACTATACAGTCCCACAGTACCCTACCTATGTCAGTTTTACTAGTAACTACTGAGCAAAAAATTTCCAATAGGTCAGCAGGTCAGGTCAGGTCAGATAACCTACCTTCGTAATATAGTAAAAAGGTAACAAATAAGATATATTGGCTACACTAATATCCAAGCTATTAGCAGCTAGGTAAGTACCCTACGCCTACAACTAACTATACTATTATTATGTACTACACTACATAGTCCTACTATAGCTGCTCGATAGTCATGTAATATGTAATTTGTAAAATTGTAAACATACTTTCTCCATAAAAACCCTATACTTTTATAAAAGAATACTTTATACAGAAGCTCTACTGTACAGTTCATACGCATACATACATACCTACCTAATAGCTAAGGTATTATGCAAGAGGCAAGATACCTACCTAATCAGCTAGCTTTAAAAAATGAATGAAAAAAATGCCTGGAAAATAGATAGGGTAAACCATTTTTTGGAAATGAATAAATGAATGAAAAGTCACATTACCCCTTACAAATCCTCGTAAAATCCGAAAGTACTTAAAATTTGAAACTGACCTTTTTGTTAAAAAACCCGAATTATGACTAGGATGTCCATTTTTAATTAGAATTCAAATATAAAACACCGAAAAAATTATCACAAAAAAAAATCACCAAAAAAATCTTTGCTTGCTTTTTGTTTGATTTGCAAATGCAAATAAATGATTACCTATATAGAGTAGGAGTGTAGCGGGAGTCGTCCAAAAAAGTCCGGTTGTTTTTATTGATCAGCTGATTTTCCAAAGTGTCCGATTTAAGGTCATTGACCTCACTAATTACAATTAACTAATTAACTTCACTTGCTAGCTAGTATTTTGGTCCTTTTGTACATTATTATAGGTAAATTGACATATAAACACCAAATTGATATTTTGTTGTAATTTTAATTTTGTTTGTAGGTTAAATGATGAGCAAGTTCACAGGATAAAGGGTAAAGAATGTCAAGTCGTCAATTGTCAATCGTTGACCACCACACCATACACCAGAACTAATGAGATGGACCAAATCGTCAAGTCGTGCTCAACTGCTCCTACTCGACTGAAATGGTGCTCGAGAACGAGAATAGCAAAATCAAACCAGCAGCAGCATAGGCAGAGTTTGTGGGATTTTTAGGTAGAATTTTGTTACCCCCAACACAAAAATAAGCATGGTAAGTTCCTTTTATTATTACTTTTAAAACTATTGATGATCAAATTATACATATTGTATTTTATATTGTAGGCTAAGCAATGGTAATGGTGGTGGTACGTGTATAGTGTATAAGGCTACAGTCTACCTACAGTACAAAAATTGGGAAAGGACCCTTCAAGTCCCTTTGGTTATATTTACTGTTGCTGGATTTGGATGGTGGAATTTCTGTGCCTGAGTCCTGAGCCCTTAGAGGTACATATTCATACACATAATATATAATTTTATTTACTAGGGTAGGTATTATAAGGTTGAAAATGAACCCTTATATTTTATTATTTTGGTATATATATTTTATATTATATGAAGTAGGATGAAGGACAACAATGAACCTGGAAGTTTGGAAGCCGCTAAAAGGAACCCTTATAGAGCTCTCTTCTTCTGTTCTTTCTCTGTGTGGATTGCCTGTGTGAGGCAATGTGCCTTCAGCTAGTCCTAGTCTTACTAGCTTCGACAGTGAAAAATATCTTGGAAATTATGATCAAGTCTCTTACAAACAATACAAGGTAATGTTTTAAAATGAACCCTGCCCTTGACCGAAGAAATCAGTTTATTAATGCTCTGTTCATTAGTTATTAATTTGCAAAATGCTTCTCTGCAAACTTTACAAAGAAATCGATATCTTTGATCAAGATTATATCAAAACTAGATCGAATACATATTATTGATGTAATTAATGACAATGACTAATACTAATGACCTATTTACTCAAGATGATATTTGTTAAAAATATATTTTAAATGGGAATTATCTTCTACCCTATGCATGGCTGTTTTTTCTTCTTTAGATCCTAAAATCACCAGTCTAAAAGTTACCTTTTAGTTTTATTAAACCTTAACTCGAAACATTTTCTAAGGTTCTTTTTGCTGTATTTAGTTTCAACTGTAGTACATACTACATACCCTTTATTATTATTTTTATTATGAACAACCTCAACTTTTAAAATCTTCAAAAAGCATCGACATTGGAGTTTCGAAGCCGGGAAAAGCCTTTGAGGAAGTATAATTTATATAAAAGCAAGTTGAAATGAAATCCACTGCTGTAGTTTAGAACGAGAGCTCTATAATCTTCTATACTAGTTAAGGGGGGCCCTTAAATTATTATTATGATTACTACTATGGTTTTGCTACTCTACTATGTATACCTTTCGTATGATTTATATTAAGCTCTATTTAATATGTTATGCTTATGTATATTTTCTATTTTCAGTATCTACCTACCTATTGCTTGCCTATTATGTACCTACCTATTTGTGCAGGTTACCTAAGAATGTGATCATCGGGATATGGATATGAGATTTACCTATAAAACATTTTATTAAGGTTGGTAGTGGCATGATTATGATCGTATGAGAATTTATACCGGGATCGGGTGAATGAAAATCAACGTAGGTAACACATTAGAGCAACTGAAACCTGGGATTCTAGAACTTTGTGATTCATTTTTTTTTCTCTTTTAACAGGCAGGCAGAAGAGAATTATAATCAGAATCAACAAAAGCTTTATCCGGGACATAGGAGCTAAATGTGTGATGTGATGCAACAACAAATGACGAGAGTAAGTAAAGTAACTCTATGCAATTCAAAAAAACTTTTAAATTGAATAGGGTCCGAAATACTAAATACGTGAGTTTTTTTGCTTTCATTTTCGTCATAGGTAGATTGGATTTAGGTAGTACTGTACTAGGTAAGCTTTACCTTCGCCAGATGCTCTTCATCCTCTTTCTCAAACTCAAAAACTTTAAAATTTTGTGGACACACCTGTCTTGTCCTTATCTAAACATAGAAGCACAAGGCATATAAGCACAACTTTCTGAAGAACACTTTTTTAAAAATTGTGGGTCTCACAGACATTGACTGGCATATGACTGTATAACCGATATTTTTTTTATTTTTAGGGTTAAAACTTCCAGTCATTTTTGAATGTCGTCTTAAGTCTTATGTATATTCTGGAAGAGTTTTCATTTCATTTCAAGTTTCAAGATACTTTTAAATTCAATTCAATTCAACCCATTATAAAATGATAACTTCAATGACTAATTTTTCAATTTATACAGCAAAACAAAAGCAAAGGAGCTTTCTTCTATTTTCCCGCAAATCCTTGAACCTTGAGTGAGCAAATAAACTTTCTCCGTAATATCTCTTTAAGGTTATAAGTATGTGAGATAAAAATTATTAATGAATAGATGTCAATATTTTTGTGATTCTGTTCTGGGATCTTTTACCTTATACTTGTATATACACGTTTAACCATCTGCCCTCGAACTCGTTGATATAAATTGTATTTTGTTGTAGTAGTATGAGTATGTACAACATGAATAAATTAGCTAGCTCAAGCTGTTTACTCAACTTCCAAGGGTTCATTTGCAATTGAAGATTAGAGCATACCGAGTAATTGTAATAAACAAGATGTGCTCAAGGGTGAGATTATATCAATACTTTATTATAGCAGTGAGGTACTAACTATAACTATAATATCTAAATACCTACCTAAAATGAAATCCTGATACAATTTAAATTTTACTTTTTTTATCTGTAAAATAGGAGCCAGTTATATATTTGCAAAATGATTGTACGCGAGCCGCAAAGACTGATCGATGTAATTATATCACCTATTTTTTTGCTGATGACCGGCTGACAGCAAAAAAACCTGGTTTATCATTCAAAATAGGTACTTACTTATATTGCATATACACACCTACTTGTAGTTACCTATACTTAATACTAGTTGATAATTTCATTTTCAGCAAAAACTATTTTTTTTGCCTAGAAGGCTAAAATAAAACCTTATTTTGAACGATCGAACGGATATGAGATGTCTGGTCTGGCGACTGCTGTTACATGTTATGCTGCTGTTTAGCTGTAATAATACCTGCTGGATATCGTAGATCGATTACGATGTGCTAATAAAGCATTTGAGCTCGAACTCATAATATGATACAGATAGTTTAAAAAGATAAGAAATACGTAGTTGATAATGTTATTTAATATAAATGAAAATAGCGTAATTTTTGCTTAAACTGTTTGTATTTTTACAGATATATAGCAGGATAGGCCTATTTATTGATGCTTAGAGAGATTTGAGGTGATTGTTGATGAATTGAAGAACGACAAACATGTAAGCAGATGGCCATTACAGGATCCGGACCAAGTTCTTTTATGCATTCTACTACATTGTAAGGATAATAGATTTACCGACCCAAAGGAGAATGATCCTTTTTGGAGTACTTCTACTAGATTCTAAAGATCACTGATCATCTGCTCCATCTCAAATAATAATAAATAAATGAGTCCCGTGTCCAATTCCTCTCCTCATGCCTCCTGCCTACCTTTTACCTTTTCATTTATATGTACTGATAAACATAAAAATTCTTGAACAGACCATCTTGGAAATGAAAATAAGAGTTGAACTCGTGATCTCGTGCCTATGAACTTTCCACTCTCTCCGGTGCCCTTCAAAAATTTGAATATGGTATGTAAAATACTGTCTTTAAACACAAACATAATTTAATATATTTATTTCTTTATCAGCTAACTTTATCTCTCTTTTTTTACAGATAATCAAATAAGCCAAGGGCTGCTCGGGTTGAGGAAAGATATATGAAATGAAACTTTGTTCAATTCAAGCAAATGCAAACACCTGTCATTCCTGAAAAAAATCTGAGGATCCTCGAAATCAAATCAAAATCATATTCAAATCATCTGCAAGGTACTACAATGAGTAAATTATAATAATCGTTTGATTAATAATTATTACCTACTATGTAGTTCTTGTTTTATTTGTTTTATTTGCTCTTAATATTCGCTGAATGAGCTCCCTTTTTATGCTTGCGGACTTGATGTGGAATTTTTTTGCCGAAATTCATACAAATAAAATAATATACCTATATATTTTTTATACAAAATATAAACTCATGAATTCATCAGAATTAGATGAAAAAATCTTTCAATTTTAAATTCAATTCAAGTTTGATTTGATTTCTTTTATTCAAACCTAAAGTCAAAAATTCGAATCGAATTGATCAAAGACATTGCCTCAAGACTCAATTTAAACTAAATCAGCATGGAATTTGTAGAATGTAGCAAATAATTAGTTTTTTTTTTCTCATTCATTCAAAACCAGGGAGGTAGTTGGATTTATGAACTCATTTTTATTTCAATTTATCATAAATGTACTACAGAATCTATCTGGTAGAGTAGGTACTACTTAACAAGGTACTTTATTTTCAAATGTATGAAACTTTCCAAATATTTGCCGGATTTGTAAACTCTCTGAGATGGATTTTACACATTCCAACAATCAATCCATCAACTTTTCCTTTCACAAGAAGGATGAGTCTTCTTGACTTACATTTTAAACCTAGGATAAGTAATTAAGCATCGAGTGTCCAATTTTTAGGTATTTTGAAGGTGTGTGGGAACTGCAATTGCTAATCTTAAGAACAAATAACAAAATACTTGTATACTTGTGACTCTGTCAACATATATCCTATTCACTGATTCATTCATCTATTTGTTCCATTTGTTTGAAGAAGAAATTCCACAAGTCATCGATTCAATTAACACAAAAACATAGTACCTATACACTATACCTACATAATACCAAGAATCATAAACATATCTAAAAAATGTACAAAAAAAATACTGACCAACTATATCTAATGATTTTGAAGGGATTTATTTGAATGAATAGCTATTTGGCCAATGGTCGGTCAGTCATGTCATTCTCATACAATACCTAAAGTATATTGTAGGTACATATCTTATGTAATATTAGTGTTATGAATATTAATGAATGAGAAATATCTCTGAATGGATGGGTGTAAAGAGTTAAAGTGTAAATGTTCAGATTTGAATTTAATGAATGAAAAATAATACCACGAGGCCTAATAAACTATCTCGAACTTTTATGTGAGAGATAAAACTGTTTATCTTGAACATCATCAAACATTGCATTGTTTTGTCCATTTGTATATGATTATGATTATTCTCTAAAGTCTAAAATACATAATCCTGCCAAAAAACACAAATATTTACACTTGATACCTAGTTCAAATCAAAGTACTTACAAGCACACAAATTTTTGCCCATTTCAAATTTAAACCTTACCTTTACATTTACCTACCAAAAATATCTACAATATGTCTTGAAACTGGACAAGACAGTTCTCATTACCTACGCCTGCATGCATTGCATTGCATTACTGTAAACTATTTTTGAATTCTAAATCCATTTTTCTTGAGAACATTATTGTCCTACATTATCAACTCTTTCATCATTATCTTTTTTGTTTATTTTCTCATGAACAATCACCTGCATATGTAGGATTGTATATGTAAATACTATTGGTTTATAAATATCTGTACATCTGGTATAATATCACATAACTTTTTTTAAGGGATTTTTTGAGGGTACAAGTAGTCAAATTAAATACGTGTCGGTATGTTTCACACGATCGTAAATGGTACATATGAATAAATAGGGTTTCGATCATTTTTTGTAAGTACTACCTACTGTATGGGTATGGTATTACCATTTACTGGTACTGGTATTCACACGCGAGCTACAATATAACCCATATTTTTAGAATTTTCAACCCTTCACATTCTACGTATTCTAAATATATCTTAATGCATTTGTACCTAAGTATTCCTATACTTATAAGGGTTCCTATATTATATATGGAACCCTTAAAATTTAAATTGCACAAGGCAGGGGTAAAAATACTACCTACGTATTGGATTGCATGAGAATTTACCTTTCCCATAAAATACTTGGACAATAGTTTTTTTTCCTAATACCAATACTAGTATACGTACATCATAATATTTAATTCTAGACAAGACAAAAAAAGCTTTAAATACGAGCAGTACAGGGGTAATATGTTATAACTATTTAAACCCACAAGGGTATTTTAATTTAAAATTTAAAGGGCTCTTTATTAGCTCGAGACTCGAACAACGAAGCGAGTGAAAAGTCTATTTTGAAATTCTATCACATTCAGTATAGAGTCTAATGAGAACACGAAGCTAATTAAAAGAAATGAGAAAGTAAATACTTTTAATTCTCATAATTACCTAACCAATCTACTGATACTAGCACTGGTAAAAAAAAATATAAAAAATGGATCAAACACGAGATTTTATTTTTGTTTTTGACTACTACTACTGTGATAACTATTCTCGAAGATAAGCATCAAATTTGAACTATAATCTTAAGCTCTTTAGACCATCTTGAAAGCCCAAGTTTCACAAAAAAATCTAAAAAAATACATTTTAATACATAAATATAGGTACCCTACTTTTTTATGATTTCGAGAAAATCCAGCTTTAAAGTTTACGAATTATTTTCAAAAAGTTGCAAAATTTTTGGTTTTCGAGATGCATATACCATATTATCAAGATAATAATGCATAGGTATTATATAAACTTTCAAGGCTTATGAATTTTGTAAGAAAATTGAACAAACTGTGTTTCTGCCTCTGCTGGATCAAAAAAATTGGAAAAGTTGGACATGATTTTGAAAATAATATTTGGCTTTCTACTAAAAATTTTCCAAAATTTTGGCAAAATTGCTTAAATAGTATTTCAAGATTCAGGATCGTGTTTAGTTTTAAACACGATCCTGAAAATTTTAAAATTGTGCTAAATTTGACTAATTTTAACCGAGGAGAGCGAGCTACTTATATATTATAATAGGTAGGATATCAGTATTAGGTATATGTAATATCGAGTCAGTTTTTTTTCAAGTTCGGGCAATTCACATTAGTTAAAATTATTAGACATTTATAGAGATCATTTACAAGTTTCCTCATGTTTCCCCCTAGTTATCTCCAGTTAATAAGCCAAGTTGTCCTTCGACTAACTATATCTTTGTTCAAAATCTTTGATCTTGATCTCAACTATTGCATAATATTACATTTTTTAAGTAGGCTATCTACTTATACATACTTATTATCAATCTTTTAAGTAAGAAATGGTAGGTATTTAACATTCTCGCACTCACCTTAAATTTTTGGTGATTAAGTTTTTCTCCCGGGGGCCAGTTGAGGAATTCAAGCGTCAATTCTAATTCTACCCGATGAATTATGAGTCTAATAACAAGATTTCCAAGTCCTTAGTATCAGTCAGTCAGAAGTATTGTAAATATTTCTCATTCAAATTGTTGTCGAATTTTTTTCTCAGCTAATCATACATTAGCATAATATAGCATCAGTATCAGATTTTGTTAATTTGGATATTCAGATTTGGTTTCTGGTTTTGAATTTTTTGGCAACTTTTGAAGAATTTTTTGATTTGGTTTTGGTCCTTCGGCTGAAGCTGACTTAGCTGAAGCTGAAATTGAAGCAAAAAAAGTAAATCAATTTGATTGTTTGGAATTTTGGAATTCTTGTGTTACTTTGATTGATAATACACCTAGTTAGTACTCTGTAGTAGGTACTTACTGATACTACATTTAATGAAATGTTAAACTAGTTAAATCCAATCTAAAGGTAATTTATAACACCCTATCGATCCATTTAAAGTTTCTGGGGGAAAAAAAGTTGAATAATTCAATTACTCCACCACTCCTTCAATTAATTAAATACTCTCTCGATTCGAGTTCAAAATGCCAAGATCAATAAATTCTACATTTAAAAGTTAAGCATCACATTGGAATTTAATTAAAAGGTGTGAGGAATCTCATTTTACTAATAAAATTTAATATCCATACAGCTTGCTACTTATCTCCAAACACACTTATCGATTTCAAATTGATTTGTACCTAGATACTTCTGTCTGCTATACGAATAAAAGCCTATTTTTTATTTTTAATCAAAATTTCAACTTGAAAATGGGCATCTAGAATCCAGTATCTCAAAATTTTGAAGATCTTACAGAAAACATCAAAAAATTTTCTTTCAATATTTCTAAAAGGGGGATTTCTCATTTCAAAAACGATAAAAATTGAGTCAAAATTTCGATAAATTTTAAAATGCTTCGGTTTAGAATAGTTTAAAGTTATAATTTCTAGAAATTAATGCAGGTACCTTCCTAATTTGATTAAATGTCCCTAAATTTCTATCAAAATAGCTAGATTAGGTATATAAAATAGCCATTTTTGTATAGGTAGGGTACATATCTTAGCTTATTCTTTTGATAATTATCAGTACCCTACATTTAAGTTTATTTGAACATTTTTTGTTTACTTATTAAGTGTACAATCTGATCTTGAAAGAAAGTATAGGTAGTAGTTCATTATTCAAACTTGAAGCTATTATTCATTCTGAATTTTTGGATTTTGGACCATATTGTGTCTCAAGTGCAGTTGCTGTTGATGCATTTACCTTATGTTCCTCATACTTTTAACTTCTCAAGTTAGAAGTATGACTTCTGTAGTTAGTTATACATATATTTCTTTTGAATTTTAAAAATTCAGCTCAGGTTTTGAGAACGAGAGTCAGGCAGAGAAGATTTGGGACTTTTGAAAGGTAATTGTAATAAGTGTAGTACTATACAGATACAGATAGTCATAGTTAATAGTAGATAAAAGGGATAAAAAGTAAAAACCGACGACCGACCATTCATTCATCCTTTTCGAGAGCTCAGAAAAATCCACATTTAACTTTTAACCCACTTTAAGATCTCACAAAAAAAAGATCCAAAATATCCAAAATGGCTCTTATAACATAACTTAAACTCGAAATGAAATGAAATGAAATGGTTGAAATTTGAAATGAATGGAAATACCTAATGTACCTACTACTGTACAAAATAAGAAATGTGACCAACCCTTAGAAAACCTGCCACTTATTCCAAACAAAACCAAGTAATTTGTATAACCTAGATAGTTAGAATTAGAATAATGAAATATTTATTGATTCAAATCTCTAATCTAATCACAAGCTCTTTTTGACAATTTTGGACAATTTTCAGGATATTTTTTATGAACAATTTTTCAAAATTTTGAATCTTTTCCTTTACCTAGATAGTTATATTTTTATCGAAAAAGATTTTGAAAGGTTTTGTTTTACATCATCTGAACTTACCTATATTTCGAATTAAGATAAAATGATTCGATTTTATAGCTTAGTATTTCAAAAACTAGCACAAGAATCTCCAAATGCTCAGTAATATCTCAGCCTCAGAAGTATCTCAGCTATACAGAAATGTTATGGTACTTTGTATCTTTTCGTTAGTTTAATATTTGAGTAAATTTTGAAGCTAAAATGACTGTGGACAAAAAAAAGTTGATTTTTGAACAGGAGCAAGGGAAAAAGCAAGGTAATAATAAATATCTCTGTGGAATTCCTTTATCAACTTTTTTCTCTGTAAACTCTGTATAAACCATATACCTATGATGTAAGTCATATTATGGAATATCAGTAGGTACCTATACAATCCATGTAAAAAATGAAATGCCTTCACAATTTTTCAAATCCTCACAGTTTGCTTCACAATAATGTTGACAACTTTGTTTTTGTTTTAAAACCTTAATATCAATTTCTTAATACCTAGGTTGATATGTATAGGTAGGTATTCTTTTCAGTTCTAATTTCTAAATTATTTTTTGGGGATTGTCCTGACTTTTTTGAAAAAAGCCGATGAAATTGAAATTGAAAAAAAAATTCTATAAAGTTTGTTAGGTATGTCAAACATATCAGCAGTATTTTCATCTCATTTCAAAATATCTCTAGTGAAATAGTCCTATGGCAGTTTAACTAGAGATAATTTTATAAGAAACTACGACCTGCTAAACAAGTAAACCTTCGATAAAGACACATGAAAAAATGACTTTTAAAAATATAGTTCAAAAATACAGGTGTAAAAATGGCATCATAAAATGAATTAGATTTTGGTCAATTTGGAATCTAAATTAGAAGGATAATTTGAGCAAATTTTTGCAAAAATTCAATCTTTTAGATTTCAAGTAGGTATATTTTATGCTCTTTATTGAACCTTTACTTTTTCTTACGATTAGCAGGTAGATTGATGAGAAATTTTTGCAAAAATCGGTACTTAAGTACTTAAGATTAGCTCTATCTTGTAGTTTGTACTACCTACTGTACTGATAGGTAATACTATGTATGTATGGTAATAGATAGCTGAAAAATTTTGCTAAACATGATTAAAGTGAACATCTTATAACCCTCAGGTTCTTTTCTCACAAAAGCGATAATAAATCAATCCAATTGTTGGGAATCGAATAAAATAGAAGGTTGGGCGAAGGAAAAAAAATCTTAATCACTCTCAAAACTGGATGTTCAATTTCAATTGAAAACATCGATTTCCTCTTAAGTCTCGTATTACAAGTAGGTACTAGTACTACTTATACCAGTTTATTTACAACTTTAAGTAGATTCAATAGTCAAAGGTAATTTTAAAATTTTTACTCAACATGTGATATATGTAGGTAATTAGCCCTTTAATTAGTGATTTAAACGACACTATAAACCTCACAAGGTTAGTACCCTTAAGGACTTTTTACTGTTTACTGGGTAATATTTAAAATTTTAATTTGACTAATAAAGAAATTAAACAGGTTTGTTTTTGATAATTTGAATCAAGTATCAATTAACCTTAAGCTAAGCTGGGCTCTTTTATTAAGCATTTTCATTATCTAACTTTTACAGAATAAGTTGTGTATCTGGGTGGCTTTTCAAGATTCATCTACTTAATTACACAGAATTTGATATGAACCTTCAAATTCTTTAGTTTATTTGGATTAGTCGATGATTGTTGACTGACATCTGATCTAAAATTCAAAATATCAAAATTTCAAAAAAAAATGGAAAATTCAAATTGTACCTATAAGAAATTTTAAACAAAATTTCGCAAATTAAATTCAAAATCGGAACAATTCTATCAAAATTTTCAAAAAAAATTTGCAAATTTTTTCTATTCTACCTACTCGTACATTAACTATCACGAACCCGAATAAAATAAATCCAAATTTAAAACCAATAATTGTTGAAAATACAACAAAAATTACCCAAAAATTTTGAGATTAGAGAATGAACAAAACCAAGCAAAAATTTTAGTTGAAATTTTCAAAAAAACAAATCGAAATTTTGAGCCTTTCATGAGAATATCTGTTACTGAAATTTACTGAAATTTACTGAAATTTGAGTATCAAAACCTGGATTTCAAGAAAAAAGAGAAAATTATAATCCATAGTTTGGACTTTATTTCCTAAAATCTTAATTTAATACACATGTATATGTATCAAATCCTGGATTTCAAGCTAAAAAACAAAAGTATTATCACAGTTTGGGCTTTTTAAAATCTGTAATTTCCTAAAATTCAAGATCGTTGGTATCAAATCCTGTATTTTGAACTAAACCAAAGTATACTCCAAATTTTGGACATTTTGCTATCTAGAAAGCATCAGGAAATAATATCAAAAAGTTCCTTAGATCTCCAGAAAGATGTGATTTTATCAAGATAAACTGGAAAAAAAAACTAAAAATGTGATTGTGATGAGAATCAAAAGATTTCAATCAAAAAAAGCTCTCAAAAAAAGGCCGACAGAACACTAGTCACATTTCCTCAACCAATTTTTTTCACCCCTGTTAGATTTCCAAAGAATTTCTCAACCTAAATTAATGACAATGCGTTGCTTACACAGTGTATACTACTAGTACAATAAATTGAATAAATTCTTTGAGCTCGAAATGAAATTTGAATGAAATCGCTTTCATTTAATTTAAAACCATTCAAATAAACCCTAGTATTTAAAGGTAACAATTAACAAAGACTTCTCAGATGATTTAGGATTTAGGATTTAGAATTAAGGGATCTGGAAATACGACTTTTATTATTAAAATTTTTCAAAAGTTCTGATTCTGAATCCTGAGGATCATTCTATTACTCGTAATACTTATAGGTATGAAATTCTGGACATTTTTGACAAGTCATCTACCCGAAAATATAATAATTTATCATTCATGGTGTTTATGAATCAAAACATTGGAAATCTATCGATGATCATGGTCATAAAACTACCTATATACTAGTACTATTAGATTGTGTATGTTTACATTAGATTTGCAGCCGTCAAAAAATCAAAAAATCAAGAAAAGATGATTATGATCACTTGAATCACTTGGGATCTTGAACTATTGAATTGAATGAGGTAGTCGCAGTGAGGCTTGATCATAATCGAGAAATAAAAACGAAAATAAACTATCTATATAATTGTACTAGTGTGTACTACTAGTGTAGTGTGCAAGGGTGATATTTAGATTTATTTTATCTTTATCTGGAAAGATCATCCGCTATTATAAGAATCATCAACTTGTTTATACCTACTTTTACATGGTAAAAAAAATCCAGATTCGCATCAGGTGGTGGAAACCCGTATTTACTTTATTTTTATTACACTCTCTCAAAGTCACAAGTAAAAGTTCGAATTTGTAAAAAAACTAATTTCTTGACTCATAATAATAATAGTTTACTCATCTATATTTTCTAGGTACATAACTGTATACTCTGTATAAGTACATACATAAATGGAAAAATTCCTCAAACTCAAGAAAACATACAACTGCAATTTAAAATATGACAAATTTTAAACAATCAAATTTCAGATTGGAATATTTAGGAAGATAAATATTTTACTTTAGTCTTCGGGTAAAATTTTGGGACAAGTATTTCATTTCTACGGTCAAAAGTTCAAAATTTTTCAAGATTTTTTGTATAAAACATACCTAAAAGTATCTATTCTGTAATCTGTAGGGTACTATAGGTATAATACTCTTGAAAGAAAGAAAACTTCAAATTTAAGACTATTTTACAATGGCCTACACAGTACGGATATATATTCAGATACTATTGTTTTAGATTTTCGAAAATTTTTCAAAAAGAGTAAAATTTTGGAGCCTAGTATTTTGTATCTGCATTTCAGCAAAAATTGATTTTTTTTAGAAATTTTGATTTCAATTGTTCTAGAATTGAAATTTCGAGCTGGATTTTTTGATTTTAATTCACATTTTAGAACTCTTACTTGCTAGGTCTAGACTCTAAACTTGAGAAATAGACAAATGCACATACATGGGGGTATTTTTTGAATTGAATTTCTTTAAAGGTTGAATACAAGTACAAGTTTAGCCAAATAATACAGCAGATACTTAGGTAGTTGGGTAAGTATGAAGTAAGTAAGTAAGTATGAAGAAAACAACCCTTATGATCTTATGGGGTTTAACATGGTAAAAATGTTCAAAATGTTCAAAAAGTTTGTGTAAGTTGGCGTGGGAACGACTGAATCCTGCGTGTGTTCTACTCGCATCTCAAGAATTTTTATTTTATTAGATCACTATCACCCTACACTTTTCCATACCATACATGCCTATAATACTATACATAATAAGTACCTACATATACCAACATACATATCAAGTATTTTATACAACCAGTATTAGGGTAGGTTATTCTCTTTATCTCCAATTTTGCCTCCTTTTTCATACAAACTACTACTATTCCTCTACTATTTAATCTGACAAATGAGAACCCTAGTTATACCAGAGGTCTTATAACAATTCATATCAAGTTTTTGAGAAAATCGAGTTAGTTTGAAGTTTCAAGCATAATTTTTATAAAAATTTCAAAATTTTTATCAAAATCTCGAATTAGTGTAGTAATTACCAAAATGGCCCTTTTCTCTTGCCAAATCACATTTTGAAATATTTAAGTATAGAGTTTAATAAGATTTAGAATTCTGGAAATTGACCATTGTACTCCGTACAAGAAGAAAGTACAAGTCTATTTATCCACTTTAAATGGGCTTTATCCCTCCAAATTAGTCCATATGAACAACAAAGGACCTTACAACTGCATAATGTACCTACTACAGAATAGACTATCTTGTATACTTGTATGTAAAAATGATGGAGGTAGTTAAAGTTAAAGGTACAGACCTGTGGAATTCAATGTGTAACGCATTTTTGAAATTATTTAGTAATTTACACCTTAAAATCCATCATTCATTTATGTACCTACAGATTACATAGGTAAGTTGTATCCTAAGATGTTTATTTCTTTATCCCGGAAAGATTTACATATTTTTGCAAAACTACAAAAATTAGCAAATATTGTCATATTGGAGAATAAGAAAATATCTAAAAACTTTCGGTAAAAAGACCGAGATTTTTAAACTTTTATCAAAATTGGATTTCTCCAGGGTACCTATATGTAATAAGAGGACCTACTATTTAGTACTATAGTAGACAAGGCACTTATCAAATAAATAAGTAAATTTTAGCTCTCATACCAGTCACTATTTGACATGTATTGAAAATGATGGCGATAACTTTTAATAAAATATTTGCGCAATCGATACGAGTATAAATTACAATTGTCAAAAAGCATTGATCAATTGTTTCCTATTGAATAACTAAACCTAAAGGAAACCTCATTTTTGTTCAAAATAATTCAATTTTTTAAAAATTTTGACGTTTTTTCACCTTATAAAGATGAAAAATGTCTCAAAATATTTGTTATACCTAGGTAGTTTTACGCCGATCAATCGACCTTTATAAAACACGATCTATAAAGCTCAATTTCTTAAAAACAAGCCAATTTTTATCACAAATTCGTGTTTTTTTTTGCAATTTGATGTTTTATATTTTTGCTCAAATGTCCTAGTCCAAGGTACTATTGGTCAAATAATACATAAAGTACGAAAAGGTCGTAAATTCTGGAAACTGTGTGTACCTACATATACTGTAGCTAAATGTATGAAAAATTCTTCAAACTTCTTTTTTGCCCCTTGTGTGTGTAGTGCTAATAAATGGATTGGAATCACGCAAATCCCCATTAGATTTAGTGATCATGATCATAATGTAAAACAAATATAAATAAAAATAAATAGCTTATACATAAGTACATAAGTAGGTACTAGTATACTATCTTATACGTACTTCGTTAAACACCCCATTGACAATGTTGGAGGTATCCAATGAATGACCAAAAAACTACTGAATAATAATTGGATAGATTGAATTTCATATTTTTTTCTCAAAAAAAAAACTTGATTTCTAAAAAATCTGGTCATAATTTCTATCTCATATCTTACCTATAGTTTAGTAGATACTCATCTCAAATGAAAATGTTCAAATGTCAAAATCTTGAGATTATTTTGTTCAAAATCATTTAATTTGCATGAACAATCGCATGATCTGCCAATCTATTGTTTTTGTACAAGTGTTGTGCTAGCAGTTGTGCTTGTCCAGATTGCTAAACCAGTGTCAATTTATGATTATACTTAACATTTTAATAGACTTATCATGGGTACCTAATGTAATTTAATTTAATTAAATCGCACCTTAAACTTGAGTTTTAATCAGACTTTTAAAATTGGATTTAATTCTATTAAGTTTTGGATCCAAAAAAAGGTTTTAAAAATACCAATAGACAATAGAGTAGTCTTGAGTCATCGACCTAGCTCTTTACAAAATATAATTCAGATTTACGCACATTTTTGGAAATTTAGATATTTGGACACTTGGTCAAGTTAAATTTTTGCCAAATACGAGTTTAGGATATAAAAATCATTCCCAATTTTTGAATATCCTTGAATAGTCTTTGAAATGGTCCATTGTTATTCAGTCTTGAAAACCTCGATTTTGACTTTGATTTCACAAGAAATTGTTTGTAAAATTGAAACTGAACCTGTTTTTCAGAGATGAATTAATCGACTAGTAATTGTGAGATTTTTCTACTTTCCACCATCAAGGAAATTTTGCAAAAATTTGCAATATTTTTGCAAAAATGTCAATTTGATGCAATATCGATATTGAAACTAATCCAACAGTAGATGAGAGAGATTCCCGGGGATCTTTTCAATAGAATGAGCAAATTTTTTCCTAAATATTTAATAACGGCATTTCGATATTTCTTATAAATCTTTCTAAATCCCTAATTAATTATGTAATGAATTTTGATGTTTTCAAAGTTGACCAAAAGACCTCAAAATCAATTTAAAAGTTAAAAAGTTAATTGTGAGTCGTCATTTGGCTTGTAATCTTGTAATGCCTTACTAACTATATGTATGTACATATGTATAAGTATAAGCATCTGGTATTCTTTAATCATCATTATTTTGGCAAATTTTGAACAAAGGTATCAAAGCATTTAGAGGATTTACTATCTTGTTCTTCTTACAATTATTAAGCTTATCCAAAGGATAATAATCCTTCTGTATCTCTCTACTATTACATACTGATATCTGTAGATAGGTATGTGTATGTATGTCCTTTATAAATGTACTATAGTACTAGTCTGGGTCCTTTTAAAAAGATAGTATGTATTTATTATGAAACTAGTTGAAAAATGTACACCTAATCGTAAGCCAAGTATGTAAGTACTCTGTATGATAAAAAGTATTCATGATATGATAATGATACTTCAAAATTGCTCCTGCTGGTCCCAAAATTCAGCCAAAAAAAATCTTATCTACACCTCATATCACCTCATGTTTATATACTTAAGTGGTAAGACAAACTGACCAAAATGAAATTATTATAATTCCTAACTTGATTATACATACACAAGCAAGGTATTAGCATATTTGGACAACTTGTCAGGGGAAAAATTATCAAAAAAAAAATTAAAAAGTAACTGCTACAAGTATTTAAAATATATTTGTATGTATTTAAAGGGGGGTATTCGAGAATCTTTTGAAATTTTTAAGCAAAATTACCAACCCTGATATTTAATTCGATTGTTTGCCTATATATTTTATTCAATTTTGTTAAAATTTTTACAGAAAGAAAGATCTTGAGTTAATTTTGAGTATTTTTGATTAATTTGATCAAAAATTTCTAAAATAATCATATTAATATGACCAGTTTCTCAAGATTTGACCTTTCTAAGCCTTTGATTTGATCAAAATTTGACAACTAATGATTGTAAAGAATGCTATTTTTGCCCAATATGACATTTTTTCTTGAGACTAGTAGACCAATATACTTTGAGCAATGTACTTATCACAATCTGAAGATTGGTATATTACCTTGTTGTTGTTGAAAATTTCTCAGTTGAAAGATATTGAGCCTTATCTGAATCCCACATCTTTGATTCACAATCACACCCTTTACTTATACATATCAGTATAGACAGTAGTACAGTAGTACACATACAGTAGTATGTATGTAGGTACTTTATACAGGAGTATTTTATAGAGAAAATATTCAGAATTCAGAATCGAAAAATTGAAATTCTCACAAAGATTTTGGTCATATCTTAAGTATCAGTACCTAGTCATAGGTATTACAGTATATGACCAACTGGCGTAAATTTCTTACGATTTACTTACCCAAGGTAGGGCAATGAATCTTTCACAATGGTAATATTGTAGTAAAGCATCTAGATAGATACTTGAAAATCCTCAAATCTAAACTATTTATTGGGTATTTGAGCGATATTATAATGAAAGTCAATTGTGGGCAGATAAGTCAGTCCAGAGTCTAGAGGGTTGTGAGACTTAAGCTTTTGACCTTGCCACAAACATCGAACTAAATATTTATTTATTTTTTTCTGGTTTTTAAATTTCAATTTCAATATATTATAGTAGGTACATATTATCTAAATAGACCAAAATCTAAGATACATTATCAAGTACCATATATATCAAGTCATTGTCATTTGGTTAATTCATAAATTGTTAAAAACCACTCAAATTATTGAGGTTTCAATCAGAATTTTCAAAAGTAAATCAAAATTTTAGTGCAAAATCATATTACTTGATTGTACCTGTACCTATACTTATCACGAGACTTTCAAATGATCAATTCTAGACTTTCAAAAAAATTTCTAAAATTGCAATAGTTATTTATGTAATATACTACCTAATAGTAATTTCAAAAAAAATAGATTTCAAAAAATAGATATCAAGATAATCACTACATACCTACATGTACACGATCATGTTTTATCTAGGTACTAAATTCGCAAAATTTGGGCTAAAATTCCAATAATCGGGTTTAAAAATTGCTTCAGGACTAATAATAAGTATTCAATTGAAAAATTATAAACAAAAAATCAAATTACGAGTATAGTTGGTTGGACATTATGAAATTGGACAAATTGAGCTGATTTTGAGTTTAAAGGAGATTACAATTAGAAGAATTGAGGAAGGGAATTTTATAAATATTTCGACTTTTTCTGAAACATTTCAGTTTGAGAGCAACAAAAGCTTATCCAAAATCCAAGAATTTCAATACCAAATAAAATACCATCCCTCAATGTAGATTACCTACTTACTACTTATGCTTTATAGATACTTGGTAGTCTGTAGTAGATACTTGCTTTTAAATATATTTTAAAAGTAGTTAAAAGTACAGATGATAAGTTCTTGAGATCGATGAGAATTTGTGAAAAACTTGTCATTTAAATGTCACACGAATCGAATTTACTTTTGAGGAAAAAAAATGGAAAACTTGCGGCAGCTTCACAACCAACTGTTGAATTTTTTAACATGGTATTTTCCCCACTCCACTACTACAGTATACTTACTACTGGGGGTATTGGATTATTAGAGACAGGTTGATTATCATCCTAATTGGCAATTCTAAGGTATATAATCCCCTCATTGAAGAGTTTAATTGAACTTTTGAAAGAAATTAAAATTATTTCCCATTATTCACTTTCTACTCGTATACTCGATTTTAATACTTAATCTAGATCTTGATAGATACTTTTAGTAAAAACTCAAGTACCCTACCTAAATTTGAAATCCCATGTCACAAACTATGTCAATCTTGTCAAATTTTTGACAAATATTATCGAAAAATTGGGAAACAAAAGACAACACATTCAGATACAAATATGATAGATTTAATGTCAATTTGAGGCAAAAAATTTGCAAATTTTTGGACAATTTTGATTCTATTAAGCATCTAAAAGATAATATCAGTATTTAGGCCAATTTGATACAAAAAATGCTCAAAATTTTGCCTAATTTTGTTAAAAGCATCTCAAAGACAAATTTTTAGGTTAAATTTGAGGCAAAATGTTCAAAATCATGCAAGATTTTGCATAAAAAGTATCATCAGAATTACATTTTATAAAGAATTTTTTGCTATTTTTTTGAAGTTTTTGACATTGTGTATGTACTTGGTTATTTGTTCAAACTTCGAGCTCATCTAATATACTTGGAATATGACCTTTAGAAATTATTTACTAGATTTTTGCTTATCTAAAAACTAGTATCTAGTACTAGATATGAGGCTTAGTTCTCATAAAAATGTCAAATATTTCATTCATTTCGTGCTGTTTACCCATGTAAAAGTTTTATCAGTAATTTCCTCTGTACAATATATCATATATACAATAGGTAGGTACACATATGATTGAACAAAATGATATGGAGATGTTGATGGCAAATGGAATTACCAAAAATTCTTACTAATACAGATACTACTAGTACATATTACATATGGTGTTTTTCAATAATTCAACGAGATAATAATGTAAATATGTAATTTATTGGATATCCAAAAAAAATGAGAGTATCTTGATACATTTATCTTACTTTTCTCATGATCTACAGGCTACTTACATATACATGGTTCTCATAACTTTAAAGTATAGATATGTACATATCAGTATGTAGGTAATTTAGTTAATTGATTAATGGAAAATACTTTATTATTCGAGATTATGAGGTAGATTGAATTCTGCGGCGAATTCTTGAAAAAGTTAATTATTGAAGAATGTATGGGATGCCTGAGTTTATTTATTTACAAAATATTACTACTAGTACTAGAAGGGTACTAGATAAGACAAAATTTATTAAATTGAATTACGACTATCTGATCTTATGAATCAATTAACTATCTACTTGCTTGATCTATTATACTTCTCCTATAGGTATAAAACAAAAGCAAAAAATTCAAAAATTTTCTCAGATTCAATTTTGAAAAGTATCTCCATTTGAATTCCTTCATAAAAGTCTCTGATCCACCATGTAGATACGAGCATGTGGGAATCATATTTGAAAATTTTGAAAAAAGTCCATTTTTAGGAAATTTTTGCAATAAAAATGATCAAATTTTGCTCAAGTTCAAAATAAGAGATATAGATAACTTGTAAATTTGATCCTTTAGGAACACAAAATTTGAAGTTTCAAAGGATATCTTCGGTTTCAAATGAATTTTTGGGCCTAAAGTTCTACATGGTAAAGGCCCAGAATTCAAAAATTTCGAAGATTTTCCCCAAAAAATTACCTCTATTAAAAAAAAACCTCAAATTATTGCCAAATTTTTCCTTTAAAATCGAAGAATCTTGTAAAATTTGGTACTTTAAGCATCAAAAAGTCAATATTAAGGTACAATTTACGATGTAAGAGTTGAAAAAATTCGTGATTTTGACAATTTTGTTAAATTTTTTATGGTTCAAATGATTTGATTATAAAAAATATTAGCCTTATTCTGTATTTTATCATTTAGCTAGGTAAGGTACTACGTATATAAGTAAAAGCAAATGTTCAAAGTTCAAATGTGTACTCGTGTAGTTCATAAAACATTTATAAAATTATAAAATTATACGATACTCAGAATTCAGAACTCATATGCCTGTAAAGCAAATGGGAACATAACAATCGAGTTAGCACTTATGACCCTCAATTTCAATTTCAAATCTCAAGCATGTAAAATCACTTTCTTTCATAAACATACCTAAATACTGGTATATACACAGATACTTTAAAGTATTATTTGGTTCATAACAAACCAAAAAGCATTTTTAAAGGGCTCTAAAAATATTTACATAATACTACATACTAAAGCTGGTACGATTGTTATTCAAATTTTTTCCGGCTTACTCTACTTTACTTTACGAGACCCTGAACCTATGGAACTGATTGGGAGCCCTTGAAATACTTTAAAACTTTTAAAGTGTGTCTAAAAAGCAGAGTTGAATAATTCAAATACTCGTAGAATTTATGACTTGAAGGGTCTAGTAATCGGTATACATAATATATAGGTAGGTATATGAATATTTTGTGTCGCAAAAAAAATTTCAAAAAGTTTTTAAAGTTTCGATTTTAGAGCAATTATTCGAGGATAATTTTGAAGTTAATTATAACTATTAGGGTATGTATAGGTATATGTACCATTATGAAATTATAAAATAAGCTAGGTCTTATTTAAGAGCTTTACAGGCGCCAGCATAATCACGACTGTTTTATACAAGGAAATACCCACAATATCACTTGTACATACATAATACATAGTATTAGAAAATGTACAAAATAAGCTCTCTATTTCAATGATAAAGTCTCATTTACTGGAGTATTACAGTAGTACATAGTTCATTAATATATTTAGATATACTTGTACATATATTGTAAATATCCCAATCATCCCGATACTGATAGTTGAATTAAAAATATCCCAAATTGCAAATGTAGACTTTAGCAGCACATTTTGTTTTATTTGGTAAGTGTGCAATTTATGGCAAGTTAAGGTTTGAAAAGCTCCATAAAAATGTCTAATATAAATGTCAATCAAATACAAAATTTTGAAACTTTTAACTTTGAAAAATCTCGAAAATTAACCAAGCTATTTTATGTGTATGTTTTGTCAGTATCATACTACCTAAGTCTTCAAATTTTGAACATTTATTGGGAAGTTTTTTACAGTTTGGAGTTGGGAGTTCAAACCTTGGCATTAAAATACAAGCAATTATGTCGATTACAAGAGCTAAAATCTTAATAAAATAATTAGTGATCGATAATTACAATAATTAAGAAATTCGTAAGAAATTTTGGCTTTTCACATCCAAAAATTTCAAAATTTCAAAATTTTGTCATTTTTTAATGAATAGATAAAAAAACTGTTCATTCAATAGCTGACATTTTCGACATGGAGTTATCTAATTACATTTTTGTCAAATTTTGACTAATTTTTTTACAGAATGGATTCATATATTTAGATTTGTATTATTATTAAGTTTAATTTCATCTCTATTTTGGTTGAATTCATCTTTATATTTTTGGTCTAACTTTATCTCTGTATGAAATTAACCCAAATTTTTTTATTTTAGGTCTAGGTCATGTTAAATTAGGTTAGGATTTTAAAAAAAATTTGGATTAATTTCATACAGGGGCAAAGTAAGTCCAAAAATATAGGTGTAAATTCAACCTAAATATTACTGTTTATCATAATTTTTCAGTATTTTGTATTTTGAGTATTTTGATTGTAAATTCATTGAGATATGTGCTAGTTTACTTGTCGACATGCCTCATTAAGTTCTTACAAGTACTCGTAGTTGGACATATACATACATATGTATATAGTTGGAAGATATAAAGGTTTAAAAGTCGAGTGGACCAATGACTTTATAATCTGCCATATTTCGAACAAACTCATTTACATAATTTCGAGACAATCAATGGAACCGACAATATTGATACAATTTATACCTCAATTTACCTAGAACTATCTATCTATCTATAGTATTACTATAAGCTCATTAGTAAAAATGAATTAAAATTCTTGCACCTTACTAAGCCTCAATTATGTCCTAGATAGATACTTGAGTCATTTCATTTATAACTATGTTTATAATCGACATGCATTTGTACAAGTAGCATTATATAAAATATTTTTTTTTCTAAATTGATATTCTAATACCTAATATTGTGCCTATGCGTCATAAAATATAATCTACAGGCTGGCTAACTACCATTAATAGATAGTCAGAATTAATTAGACTTGTCAGCACATTACATTTTACATTATAATTTGACATTCATGGAATGTAAAGTGCAATTTCTCGCAAAATTTTTTTATGACGGTTTTGGCCCAAAATATCATTTTTATAATTTGTACTACCTACTTGAAAGTGATATGAACAGGATATGTCGAAATTATTCTAATAGGTTTAATCTATGACTATTTTTGTATTACATCTCACCTTAATTCTTAATCAAATCATGATTAGAAGATTTCTCAAAATAGATCAACTAACTATATCTTAGAACATTTTGAAGCAGAATAAGTTACAAGATCAGCTTAAATTCGCATTCAAAATGCTTTAAATATCAAGAGATTTTACGATATTATTACTTGTAGTCAATGGACCTTGTTCAAGTTTAGATTGAAATGATTATACCTAGTATAAATTCTTCAGGTTTTGACGTATAAACCTATATTAGTAATGTACAGCTGTTTAGTACTAGTAGTAGTATCAGTATTAGCGGTGAATTTGATAAAAACTGAAGGAAACTGAAGGAAATTTATCTCATTTTTTTATTTGGATAGCGATTTAAATGAGCTGAGAACTATCAGATTTAAATATCTAAGATATTTAAAGTCCTGGAGCCATCATTCTGCCCTTTAAATATAAGAAGTGTAAAATGAACTAGATATTTCAACACTTGATACAGTGTAACATCTCTATAAGACCTTTTATATGTAAAGCTCAAAAAACTCTTGAAATTTCATATCTAATTCAAAGTACTTATAAGAGGAGGATTTGACAGTTTTCCTGCATGGGTCTTATGGAGAAATTCTGCTGCAATTTTTCGATTTAAATGACATTCAAAACATCGATATCGAATTTGAGCTTTTATAAAACAGAACTATCAAATTCAAATTATTATGACACATAATAATTGTAATTTATACTTTCTTTTAGTAGGTACCCTACTTACAATAATACCTATATAGTATACTGTGGATACAAATATATTCCTACTTATTGAATGTGCAAAATAGACAAAACAAAAAGTACAAAAAGTAAGAAAAAGTCATAAACTTTTGATACTACAGATATTAGGAATTTGATTGGAAAATGTGCTCATTAAATTTCAAGAATTTGACTTAAATTCCTCATTTGCAAAAAAATACCTTTATTTTGATTTCAAGATAAAATCACAAGTACCCTACCTAATCAAAGTTGTCAATTAAAGCTGAATTTTTTTTTGAGATTTTTCCAAATGCCTATGAAGGTACGTACAGTTATACGAAGATTTTGGACAAAGTTATTATAAGGTTCGAAATTTGCATAATATACTGACTAGATACTCATCGTCAGTATGAGTATTCTAGTCAAATTTTTGTTAAAAATTTCTTTGAAATTTCTTTGAACTTTTGGGTAAAATAAAAGAGGGTTTTTGAATGAGGGTCATTAAGTTTACGCCTTTCAAATCTTCAAAGTTTTCCTTTTGAGGAAACAAAAGCTCAAATAGTTAGTGGGTACTATTACAGTGCTATGAGACTTTTTGACTATATATGAATAAAGACATAAAGATTAAGTTATTATTCGAAAAATTGTAAAACAAATTCTGAATAGGACAGAAATCGTGATCAATTTTGACTCTTTACCATTAAACTATAGAAGGTAAGTAATCTGAACTAATCTGTATAGTTTGCCCAAAATTCTAAAGATACTAAAAGACATGCATTTTCTCAGGATATCCAACTTGTGATAGTTCAAGTACTCTTACAATCATCGATTTGAAGTACATTATTTCAAAATTTCGGACCTCTAGGTCTACTGCAAGTTCAAGCAAAATCTCAAAAATTAACATATCAGTAATATCACAATTTAAGGTTTAAAATTACCAATATGTATGCTATTTTAAGGGCAAAAGTATCATTGAAACGTCCAATTTTTAGCAAAATTTTAGCAAAAATAGCAAAAAATTTGTCTATTTTGACCTTTTTAAAATGTTTATGAGTCTCTTTAGTTGAAAAGTTTGCCAAAATTTGGCAAAAATCTCAAAAGTTTGAATAAATGCTAATCTTAAGGATACCTAACCCCACATTTTCTCCAAGTTTCAAACCTCTAGATCAATAGAGAGCATGCTTTGAAATACTCTGAAACTTTGAGTTACCTAAAACGCCAAAATAACAAAAAATAGTTTTTTTGGCTACTTCTTTATATAGAGATTTGCTTGGTTTAGGGAATTTCTGACAGTTTCAGACCTTTTGTTGTAGAGGTCAACAAAAATGACCTCTACTTTACTCTAGTTTCTGTTTCTTTTGAAAAAGGTCAAATTTCTCTTTTATCTATAATTTTAAATCTCAATTTGGTTAGATTTTTTAGACTATTTTAAAATGTTATACCTAATGGTCTAATGGTTGCAACAGGTAAGCTCGTGCCTCAAATTCAAAAATTTCGTGACATACTTCAATTAATTTAGGAATAATTTGAACAAATTTGTTCATTCATTCACTTTAACCACTGATTACCAGCCATAGGTCTATGTAAGTTCAAAATTTGGCTAAAATTACAAAATAAAATGCATCCTGAGTCTCAATATTTCCTCTCACCATCAAATCAAATCATAAAATCAGTAGTAAAATTATAAAGTTTAAATCATATTTTTTTGTATTTTTATCTTCCTTTCATGATACTTGAAAAATTACGGTACATTTTTATACGATAACTTATACTGGTAGTATGTAATTGTAATAGTGGTATTTTGAAAGCTGCATTTTCCCCTCAGCTCAGAGATAATACTTGGATTAAAACATAAATAGAATCGGAAGTATAAATAAAAAAAGAACTTGAAATATTTCAGTTGAAATATTCAACTGTTATTTTTATGAATTTTTGAACAAAGTGCTATTTCACATTTTTTATCATACCTTACTTACCTTTGTAATCAAGTTGGACAAAAAGGAAATTGGAACACCGGGCATATCTTGCCATAAATACAGTCAGATTACGATATAAAATATATCTCATACTATAAACACCAAAGTATCGTTTGTGATTGTCCCAAAATACAAAGTAACAAAATCCTAATGTTAGTTAGGTAGTTAATTTTAAAGATAAAATCTACTACAAAAATTTGGTCAAATTTAGGCTAAAAATTATTTCAAAAATTGAGTTATTTTATAAATGACCTTTGAAGGTCAAAATTCATTCAAACTCTATCTTTAGCCACTTGAAACAATTTAAAAAAAACTTCGATTGTCAGGTCAAATAATCTCGAGTTCGAGGTCATTGAAAAATATAAGATTAAAAATCTTGAATTGTTAATTGTTACACATATTTTATATGTCTAACGTCTAGGCAGTAGGCAGACACCCTAATATTTTTAAGAATTTTTAATTACATACTATGAAATATCGAATCCAATTTTGTAAAAATTTATCATTAAAAAAATTTAAAAAAATTTCTTTCAATTTTAATTTTAGATTATTTTGGATTTCTACAGCTTTAGATTATACGAGTAGATTCAATAAATTAAATTAGTAATTTCTTTGAATTGGTCGATCATTGTATGAGCTTAAAAGATGCGATATTTTTTTATAAAAAAGCTTAGCTGTAGACGGGCTTTTAAATTCTAGTTCACTTTTATTTATACTGATATATTATACAAAAGTATTCGTTATGTTATGTTATATAATACCCAGAAAAAAATAAAATACCTAGGTAAAATAGGTATTTAGGTCCACATAAGGATACATACCTTTGCAATGTATACTGTACAACTAGGGTACTATTACTAAAGATAAGTATGATATGTATTATATAGGTAAATGTATAGAAAATTACAATCGGTATTTACCAACGGCAAACTGATCATAATCCCCCTTTTCTTCAAGTCCAAATTTAAATTGGAGATAACGAGCCTCTTAAATCCAACACCTGCTTTTTCATACACAAATGATAATAATATCCCCCAAAAATTCACAATTAACTACCCCTAGAATTTAAAATTTAAATACCTTTACCAACATATCGTATAAACTGGCATTAAAACTCTAACTACTCAATATATCCTTTAAAAGCATCAAAAACATCAAAAACTTGACAGTTCAAATCATGTTAATCCTACAATATCAAATATTTTTGCAAATTCCTAAATAATCGCAAGTATCCTAGCCATGAAGTTTATTGATACACTAAATCTTTCAACCTACCTAACTTAAAATGGGAAATTCGAAAATTTTGATCATTTTACAAATATTTGACTCCTAACTCCAAACTACAGATAGGTTTAGAGATCTAAAGGCTTAGAATAATATGCCAAAATCCAAAGCATTTGAAATATTTTTAATTGAAATTTTGACAAAAAATCCATTTTTTGAGATTTTTCGAGCTATAACTCAATACAAGTGTGCTATATTATACGGTTGGATTTTTAAATTTTAAGCACTTTCATTGGGACACGAAGTATTTTGAAACTTTGAAACCTAGTACTCGTATAGCGATGATATCATCGTTCTAGATAATACTTTTTTCTCGATTAAGTATCGTAAATAGTAGATTTAAAGGGCTTACAACTTACACAACTATGTGTAACTAAAATACTTTGAATTTAAATTTAAATCCAGAAATGAAACTGAAAACAGGCAGTTTTACAATGTGTCCTAGTATAGTACCTAGTTGCGATTACACAAGTCTAATTCTCTAACCTTAAGTTCACCCCATATGACCCTTACATATGGACTTGAAAAAAAATAGGAAATATTTATTTCCTAATATTTATTTATTAAGTCAGTACATGCATGTCTAATGTGGATATTAATAATAATTTTCCCACAACAATTCGACTATCAACAACTAGCATTAGTAGGCAAATGTATGTGATATTGATATGATTGTTTTTCCTGATAATAATTCCAAATGTCGAGGTCTGTTTCTTTTTTTTCAAAGTAGTCTGCCAAATACCATACATGTATGGTTTGCCCTTAAGACCCTTTGTTGGACATAAATAATTTTTTGTATTTAAAGAGTTGTGGGTATTTAAATATCACTTCAATTGTCAAGTCCATGACATCACATCAAAGTCAAATTACGCCAAATGCAAAAAATAAATACTTCTTTACAAATCTCAGGCCAGTTTTTTAAAAATGCATGATAATTTTGCTATTTTTTAAAAATCATATAGGTAAAGTAATGGGACACTCCCGTATTTTTTGCTAAATTTTAATTTCTTTCAAAAAGTGTAGAAAGAACTAAGAAAAAATTGACTCTTTTAAAAATGTTGAGCTTTTTGAGAAAAATTTCCCTTTTTTGTAATTTTTATGATAATTCAGCAGATTTCCTAACTTTTTAGAGCAAACTTGTATAGATTTTTGAGATTTTGCAAACAGTATGGATAGGATAGACTTTACCTTTTCAGTTAATTTGACCTTTGACCATTAAAAAAGTGACATTTTGACCGAGTCCTATCATATATTTCGTCATTTGAGATATGGCCATAAAAATAGGAATGATTTAAAGGGAACACTTGGGCTTTAAAGAAAGCTGGTGGGAAATTAGACCTTTTTATATTCAACTTTTTTTGTACTAGTACAGTAGTACAGTAGTAATTGTAATAATACAGTACTTAATATGTACAAAATACACAATTGGATTTGCAACTGGAAATTAAAGTAACAATGAAATATCCTTAAATACTATTACATACTGTACTACTACTTGTAGTAGTTGTAGTAGTAGAAACTGGCCTGATATTAAAAGTATTAAATACATTTGACAGATGTTTCAAAAAAAAAATTCAAATCGAATTATCGGATCGGAAGGAAATACATTTTTTTTACATCAGGTACTTCATTATTATGAAATAATGCAAACTTGGCATACTATACTAAGGTATTATTATTATTTAAATAAAGATTATAATCGCCTACAATTCAAGTCAAAAAGTTAGATTTGACCCTCAGATAGATACTTGTGAGCATATGCTTTATAAGTACATTTTTATTGGAATTTGGAAAAACAGACAAAAAAAATGGAAAATTTACTGGACAAGTTGATCTTTTTTGTTTGGTTTTAAGGCCAAAAAATGTGAGTTTATGAGACACCCATCCAGTAGAGAATCAAATCCCAATCCCACCCATATAGCTCTCGAATGGTGTTTTTTTTCTACATTTTTTGGTTGTATTTTGTGATTATCAAAACCTTGTCTTATTAACCGAACACCTTCGGCTATTGTTAAAAGAGACCCAAAGAAGACTTTTGTTAAATGCCAACTTTTCGAGTTTTTTTTAAAGGTAAAAAAAAGTTGTGTGTAAAAAAGCAAGATCTTTTTCTCAGCTGTCAACGATGATATAAGTAATTACATGTCCTGAAAGAAACAGAAAAAATTTCGCACAAAAGAACCAACAACTAAATAGCTAGATATTAGTACAAAGTCTCAAATCATTAAATACCTTCAGAATCCATTTAAATGGTCAAATTACAAAAGGATAAAGAATCTGATCATTCTACCATAGATAGTTATAAAAGTCATTATAGCAAAAATTTCAGACCTCTAGGTCACATCAAGTACAGGGTATCCATAAAAAGTCTAAAATTTTTCTAAATTTTGGCAAGCAAAATCAATTTACATGAAATACTCTGTATAAGTACTGTTAGAAAAAAGGCATTCAAATTTTAATAGAGTTATTCATCAAAAGAATTATACAGGTAAAATATCTATATTTCAAAATTTTGTAATTTTTTTCAAAATTTCATATAATGGTGTCACAAAGTGGCATAAAATTTCTCGATATATATGACCAATATTGGCCAATATTTGACCAATACACATGTAGCATCGATTATCGATTACAGTTCATCAGTTACAGATAATTAATAATTCATCAAAAAGTATGGCTCTTAATTTTCATATTTTTGCTCTAAAATTATTCTAATATGCTTTGATTTCAATTGCTGACTTTCAATTTTGTAGATTTTCTGAAATTCATTTTCAAGTATTTTAGACTTGAAGTAAAGGCCAAATAGGTAAGTAACCTATTTAATCTATGATATACAGATAATACTCAAAAGTTGAATTTCACATGGTTTCAAATAAGAATTTGACCAATTGTCCAAGACCCTCGAGTGTAGTTTAGGGGGGTAATTAAAAATTCTCATCACATCTTCCTCATATTATAATTCATTCATTTTTTAATGTATTACAAATAATGAACAAATTCGATTTCAAAGCTGTTTAAAATCAACCTCTAGCTCTGGTAAGTATCAGTACATATTCTGTATAGTAGAGTAGATAGCAAGGTAAGATAATGTTGATATGATGCCAGAAAAACACAAGTAAAGGGCCTGGGCACGGTCTGTCCTTTGTACTTATGTACATGATATATGTAATAATAATAAAAGATGAATATTTAAATGATCAAAAGGTCCTGGCCTGGGTTCTGTTCAATCTGCTGCTTCTGCTTCTACTTCTATAACTTCTGTGTCCTATCATATCATGAAAAAAACATGAAAAAAAATGCTATCTGTTGAACAGTGAAATAGTGCCAGGAGCACAATGATTACAATGTGTCCTTCTGGCTGTCCAAAAAATCCTTTGGGCCAGAACTTTAGAACCAGAACCAGATCCAGAACCAGTCCTTAAAATTTCGAAAAAATTCTTTAAGGCTCATTCACAGACTTGTACTTATAGTAAAGAAAAAGAATGAATGAAACGACTTGTGAACTTGGACCTTAGGTTTTGAGAATAGTTCAGGCTAGTATATACGAGTATGTGAAATAATGTGAACGTGATTTTACTCATAAATAAAATAGGTATATGTATAAGTATAGGTATAGGTACTTATATAGTATATGTGAGTATGTGTAAATGTAATCTAGAGACCCTTTATTTAGACCCATTCAAAATTGGATAAGGGTCCTGGGAAATGTCCTTCGAATAAACTGGTACTAAGGTACCTAGTATTTTGAACTAGGATATTTTTGTTCCTTAAGGCTAATACCTAGTATACTACCTAATACTTAAACAGCTCGATTTCCGGTACACTTTTTTTCCTATACTTAAAAGTTGAAATGAAATTGACAGTGTAAAGGTTAGTTACTGCAATTGTAACGAAAAAATAGCTCTTTAAAGTACCCACAAAAGACACAAAAGGCACAATTTTTTATAGATAAAAAAGATATTTTTACATTCTGTAGTTTGTTTATTTTTATTGATATCTTGACCATTTTGAGTATGAAATATGACAATTTCTAAAAGGTCAATAGCTAAAAATCAACTTTTAAAGCTGTTTTTAGGATCCTTTATAGAGATATTTACTTGTGTACTAATAATATATTAGTAATTGAGTGTATATCGACTTAATAACAAGTCCATTTTTGAATTTTGAGTAAAAATTTAAAGGAGAGGTTCATCAATGTGATTTAGCTGAGAAGGCGAGTTTGGATACTTTAAGGAAAGTGAATGAATGGACTTAAATTTCTTCAAAATTCGAAGAAAATCAGCAGAGATCTTTAACTTATTTATGTGTTTTAAATGTCACCTCCTTACACTTACATACCTACTTTAAAAAAGATTAAAGTCCTGTAAGAAACAAGTAAAGGGATTCTCAAGTCATAAATGATTTCAGTTTTTTTTCAAAATTTACAAAATTTTATCGCAAAAGTTGCTTCAATCCAAATCCAGATTAATTTATACAGGATCAAAATTGTGTTTTTTCAAAAGAAATAACTAGATGTGACAAAATGTGACTAAATTACTAGATTGTAAATTATCATAAAATTGAATTGAAATCTCTAAAATACTCGTATTTGTGAACCTTTACTTGTAAAATTTTTCTCAAAAATCTCCAAAATTCTGAATGAGTTCATTCTTAGAAGTTGACTCTTGTAAAAATTTATGCTTTATTTATTTTGAGGGCCTAGAAATCGGTCTTTTTGACACTCCCATGTATTACATACTACATACTACAGATTACTGATACATAGATGTATGTACATATAGTAAGACACTTGTAAATGACCGGATATGACTACCTATACATACTTTATACTGGTACTAATATGTAATAGTAATATAATTTAAGAAAAAAAATAAAAACACCGCACTTGTTTCCTACCCTTATTACTTATTTGCCCCATTGACCATATGCTATCCCAATTTACCAATTTCCTCTCTAATCCTAAGTTCTCCATCAAAATGCTACAATTTTACACTATATATATACATTATATATGAGAATTCAGTTTTAAGATCTAGAACAGATTAAGTAGAACTCTGATAATTAATTAGAAATCGTGATAAATCTTTAGATTTGGTATTTTGATACAATATTTCTAGAAAAATCTCGCCCAAATAATTTATTATCATAGATTTAGAGACCATATTTGCTCAGATTTTGTTTACATAATGCACAATACTCATATATACTCATGTATTATACGATCATTTGACCATTTTTTGCATATAATAGTAGGTACAATTTGTAAAAAAATGTAAAATGAGATTGCATTCATGCTTTTTTGTTCCTAATACTTGCAAAAAAATGCTTTTTTTTTGTGTCTCGTTTCACGACTCTATCTGTATTTTGCATTTTTTGAACTGCGATATTTGCCATTATACATTTTGTTTATCAGACATGTATATCTAAAGGATATATTTAAATATTTTATTATAAAAGTAAACTTGTTAAGTAGTTAAAAGAGCAAAAAAAAGATATATATTATATGTACATTCAAGTTGTCACAAGGTTTGAAATTCGCATATAAAATGCCATATGTTTGCTATGCAGCTATACATATATACCTAGGATTAAAGGCAAAAATCCGCCATATTTTCTCCAGCACGTTTTTTGAATTTAGAGCTTGAAAATTTTACAAATTGTGTGAATTTTCAAACTATATGTGTACAAGTACCTACTATGTGCAAAATTAAACCTTAAATAGAAATTATTTACCCTTGAAAACCTGGATTTGAGGCGAAAATCTATTTCACGTGGAATTCGCAAATCCGCCATATTGGATTTGAATAAATGAGGTTTTTTGCCAAAAAAATGCCAAAATATTGGTCAATAGTTATTATTCAAAATCTTAAGATGGGTCAAATTGCCTGAAAAATTACACAAAGTCGAAAAAAAAATTTCAAGATGGCGATTTTTTTGAAATTTTTGGGAAAATGATGCCTCAAAATGTGGTTTTTTACTACAGAGGATTTCGCAATATTTTGCAAATTTGAAATTTTAGTCAAAATATTTGGAAATAGTAGTTATTTAGATTTTACTTTGATAACATATGTTATATATGACGCTGAGTGGAATAAGGGAACATCTCAAAATTTAAAAAATATTTAAAAAAATTAAAAAAATTAAAAGTATATCACTATGGAAAAATAGCTCGCTTTTTTTTTATTAATATTTATACAGGGTGTTTAAAATTAAAATTATAAATAAAAATTATTAAAAGTAAAAAATTTTGCATGAAGGGGTTGTTTGACACGGAAATTTTGACAGGAATCATTTTTTGTGACATTCGGTCACCCCCATGACGTGAAAGTGACCAAATTTGACGTTTAAAATTAGGGGCTTGTACATAGTGTCCCACTTCATTTTTGGGCACTTTTATGCATAAATGCCTATAAAATAACATCTCTT
Source organism: Nanhermannia cf. coronata Gr-Ori-00579 (assembly GCA_034699045.1). Taxonomy (NCBI): domain Eukaryota; kingdom Metazoa; phylum Arthropoda; class Arachnida; order Sarcoptiformes; family Nanhermanniidae; genus Nanhermannia; species Nanhermannia cf. coronata Gr-Ori-00579. The sequence goes on from JAQIXA010000455.1 coordinate 43,010, forward strand.
TTGATGGTACAATTTTTAATTTCACTTAATTCACATTTATAGTCAACCCCACATGGTCTACCTCCCATATGGGGTTAGCCCCAAAATTTTAATTTTTCAATTTTGACAAATATATATCGAATAGCCTAACATTTTCCTCAAAATAAAAATTTACGATGATTGTTAAAAATTTGAGCCAAATCGGTTCACAAGTTTTTGAGTTAGAGGTCTTTTCATACTACATACATG